>PVKY010000108.1:12178-77055 GCA_004027775.1 Bradypus variegatus
AGGTGGAGGTGGTGATGGTGACGGGGTAGTGGTGGTGCTGAGGGGGGTGGTGGTGGTGGTGAGGGTGGTGACAAGGGTGGTGGTGGAGGTGGTGATGGTGACAGGGGTGTGGTAATGGCAGTGGTGATGGTGGAGGTGGTGGTGGTGGTGGTAGTGGAGGTGGTGATGGTGACAGGGGTGATGGTGATGGGTGGTGGCGATGGTGATAGGGATGGTGGTGATTTTGGTAGTGGTGGTGGTGGAGGTGGCGGCGGTGATGGTGATAGGGATGGTGGTGGGTTTGGTAGTGGTGGTGGTGGAGGTGGTGATGGTGATGACAAGGGTGATGGTGGAGGTGGTGATGGTGACAGGGGTGGTGGTAATGGCAGTGGTGGTGGAGGTGGTGATGGTGGTGATGATGGTGGGGATGGTGGAGGTGGTGGTGGTGGTGGTGGTGGTGGTAGTGGAGGTGGTGATAGTGACAGGGGTGATGGTGATGGGTGGTGGTGGTGATGGTGATAGGGATGGTGGTGATTTTGGTAGTGGTGATGGTGGAGGTGGTGATGGTGACAGGGGTGATGGTGATGGGTGGTGGTGGTGGTGGTGGTGGTGAGGGTGGTGACAAGGGTGGTGGTGGAGGTGGTGATGGTGACAGGGGTGGTGGTAATGGCAGTGGTGGTGGAGGTGGAGGTGGTGATGATGGTGGTGATGGTGGAGGTGGTGGTGGTGGTGGTGGTAGTGGAGGTGGTGATGGTGACAGGGGTGATGGTGACGGGTGGTGGCAATGGTGATAGGGATGGTGGTGGTTTTGGTAGTGGTGGTGGTGGAGGTGGTGGGGGTGGGGGTGGGGGTGGTGGAGGTGGTGATGGTGACGGGTGGTGGTGATGGTGATAGGGATGGTGGTGGTGGAGGTGGTGTTTGTTTTAAAGTCTTCACTTTTACATAAGCTTTGTTTAGCTCACCTCAGAAAACCCAAGAGGACAATGCTTCCCTGCCCCCACACAGAGACGTGGGAAATTGTCTGGAATGGCACACAGAAAGGAGACTATCAAATGCTTCATCTTTTCAACAAAGATGGAAATAGGAATAGGCCCAAAGAAACATGGCCTAAGCCCTGAGATGACCAGGTGGTTACCTGAGAAAACGTAAGCACAAAGACATTTCATTTTACGCCAGATCAGAACTTGAACTGGAGAATCTGTCTAAAGCAACAGATACCATAGCCAAGTTCTTGTCCTCAGGATGGCAGCTCAGGAGAAGGGTGCCCTAACAGAGCAGGGTTTTCACATGAGATAATTGGATTTGAAAGAAAATGCTTTTAGATCATTTGACTGCCAACAAACTATATTTGATAGAATTTAATTTGCTTCCTCCAATGCCCTACTTTCTATGATACCTTGATCTTGCTCTCTATAATTTGTTAGCCATGATACTTTTTAGAAACATAATAATGAATATACTTTATTTTTGTACCTGTGTATGGATTCTTTGGTTGGAGGATTGTAAGCCTTGATTTAGAGAAATGTAATGTTGCTAACTCTTCTCACAAACTTAATGAAAATTTAGAGCATATTTTGTTTTGATTGAAACAGAAATTCATTCTTATTCTCTGAAATGCCCCTTATATTGTAAAAATATTTCTTATTGAATATTTTATTAACTAGAAATCAAATAATTACAGGTTTTTCCTTTGCATTTATTGTGAAATTCATTGTGCTATTAGCATATTTTATGGATCATCAAATATGGATTCTTAAGAACACCTTGGATTCATGTAAAGCTGTTTTCAAAGTAAAATATTAAGATTTGATAAGTGATCTACTTTTTGGAACATCTGTTTTCAAATGCCAATAATATAAAACTCACAGGGCTTTAAAACAAAAATACCAAAAGGAAAAATAGGTTCCTGTTAAACAGAAAACCACTCTAGAGGTGGTACTGAATTTTATTCTGAGTTTCCATTCTGTGGAGCAACTCTGCCCTCCTAAGAATAAACCCTCAGAGCTGGATCATGTGTATAAGAGGCAAAATCTTTGTAGCTAAGAACTTGTGTGTGTGTGTATTTAGATCATTGGAACTTGTTCTCAGTGTTTTCCCCTTTGCAACCCTTCATCTTGCCAAAGATAAATGAACTGTGATCTATCCATGTCCATAAGATAATATAGGAATACAGATCAATGGCTTGAGTCAAAAAGAACTATTGGAAAATATACAGAGAGCCAGTGGGAATGCAATTCCATGGCAGAGAGTGGAAATCAGTAATCCAATATTTTCTAAATTGTATGCCATTGCATATTCATTATTCAGGGTGTTATCTGCATTATCTCCCAACAGAGAATTTAGTGTTTGGCAGTTTTGGGAATTGCTGAGTTTAACAGGGTTGAACGGGTTTCTTAACATTCTGAAAGAAAAGCCATATGATTCCTTTTCTGTGCTAATATTTGGTGTGATTCTCAAGATGGAATATAGAATGCAGCATTTCCCAGTCATATTCAGCACAGGTTCTTCAAGGCTGCCTACTCACAGGTAGAGTACTCAAATTGGGACCATTGAAAAATCCCTGCCTTCTCATTTTTGCTTTTATTTTTTCACCTTAATCTTCCTCCCCCAGACACTCCTCAATTTCCTGTTTGATAATGTAGGAAGCCATTCTGGGGACTTAGCAAACTCTTCACTTCTATAAAAATCAGGATTTAATGATTTCTAAGTTAAATGTCTGTTTCATCCATGTCCAGGATTTTCCCTCTTCTTCTTTGTTTCTTGGCTTGGTGGCATTTTCTTGCTCATTAGAAACACCATCAGATGAAGGAAAGAAGGAAAGGGAGCTAGGGCTTAAACCTCAGTTTGAAAGGCATGGAATTCAATCATCTCTCTTGGATCAGGAGTGATAAAATTATATAGAGAGGGAAGCTGGCAGAATAGAAAGCTCCAGGAATCAGTCCCTCCACCAAAGCAACTATTGAACTGACAGGAACTGTCTGAATCAACTACTTTGAAGCTCTGGAATCTAGTGGAACACAGTGCAACATCCACTGGACAGCTGGGGGAAGAGACTGGTGGATTTCAGTAAATAGCAGTGAATTTCAACCTCTGGGCAGTGGCTACCACCCCCTCCCCCAGCCTCGTGTCTCTGCAGCATGGGCTCTCGGTACAGCTTGCTGGTGCCAGGTACGGCTTTCTATAAGGACCTATCTTCCAAAACCCAAGTGTGTGAGGAAGCTTCTACACTGGAACTATTAGTCAAACACTTTAAATCAACTGTCAAATATTTTCAATGAGCTAAAGGAATCCATACAAAGAGCTAAGTGAAATTAGGAAAACGCTGTCTGAACAAAACAAAGAGATAGAAGTTATAAAAAAAAAAAAAAAGAACCAAAGAGACATTTTGGAGTGGCAAAGTACAATAATTGAAATGAAAAACTCATTAGACTGCAGATTTGAACAGGCAGAAGGAAAGATCAGTGAGAGGAGGAGAAAGAAAAAAATGAAGAAAAATGAACAGAACCTGAGGGAGCTGTGGAACACTCCAAGCATACCAACATATGCATCGTCGGAGCCCCAGAGAAACAAGAGAGAGGAAGAGGCACCAAAAGTATTTTAAGAAATAATGGCTGAAAACGCCCCAAATCTTATGAAATACATGAATATACACATCCAGGAATCTCAACAAAATCCAAGTGGGATAGACACTAAGGGATCTACACCAAGACACATTAGAGTGAAATTGTCAAAATCCAAAGAGCATTTTGAAAGCAGTAAGAGAGAAGCAACTTGTCACATACAAGGGATCCCCCATAAGATTAACAGCGATTTCTCATCCGAAACCATGCAGACCAGAAGACAGTAGGATTGCTTAGTTAAAGTCCTTAATGGGGAAAAAAAAACAAAACAGAAAACTGTCAACCAAGAATTCTGTATCTGGCAAAATTATCTTTCAAAACTAAAAGATAAATTAAGACATTTGCAGATGAACAAAGTTGAAAGAGTTCATTACCAGAAGACCTGCTCTACAAGAAATGCTAAAGGGAGTCCTTCAGCTGAAATACAGGACAGTAGAGAGTAACTTGAAGCCCAAGAAGAAATAAAGAACATTGCTAAAGGTAACTACATAGCTAGTATACAATCCTGTGTTATTGTACTTTTTGTTTGTAAACTGCTCTCCCCATATTACTTAACAGGCAAATGTGTAAAATAGCGTTTAAAATCTATGTTAATGGGCATACAATATATAAAGATGTAATCTGAGGCAATAACAGTATAAAGGGGAGGGACAAAGATACACAGGAGTAGAGAGTTTGTATTCTCTCTACTGAAAGTGGGTTGTTACTAGTTGAACTAGGTTGTTATTAGTTTAAGGTGTTCATTGCGATTACAAAAGTAACCACTAAGAAAACAACTAAAAAGATAGAGAAAAGGAAACAAGAAGGGAAACAAAATGTACAATACAAAAAAGCAACTAAATACAAAAAAGGACAGTAAGGGGGTAATTGAGGGAAGAAAACATACAAGACATACAGAAACAAATAGTGGATTTACAAAAGTAAATCCCTCCTTCTCAGTTATTGCCTTAAATATCAATGGATTAAACCCCAATGTTATATGCAAACAGTAATCAACAGAGAGCTGGAGTGGCTCTATTATTGTTAGACAGAATAGAGTTTACATCAAAAAAGTTTAAGAGACAAAGAAGAATATTATATATTGATAAAAGGTTCAATCCAGCAAGAAGATACAACAATTATAAATATGTATGCACCTCACAACAAAGCCCCAAAATATATGAAATAAAAATTGATAGAATTGAAGGGAGAAATAGCAGTTGGTGACTTCAGTACATCGCATTCAATAATTGATAGAGTATCTATAGGGAAATAAAGGACTTGAACAATACTATTGCCAATTAGACCTAATGGACACATGGGCCTACCTTGGAGATATTGGGGGTTAGGTTCCAGAGTATTACACACACACACACACACAAAAGTGCAAGTATCGCAATAAAGTGAGCCACATGAATATTTTGGTTCTCCAGTGCATATAAAAGTTATGTTTACACTTTATTACAGTCTAAATGTACAGTAGGATTATGTCTAAAAGGCAATGTACATATCTTAATTAAAAATACTTTATGCTACAAATGCTAACCATCTAACTTGCTGAGTCTTCAACGAGTCATAACCTTTTTTCTGGTGGTGATAGCTGCTGAGTCATCAGGGTGACAGCTGCTGAAGTTGGAATAGCTGTGACAATTCCTTAAAATACGACAACAATGAAGTTTGCCACATCAATTGACTCTTCCTTTCCAAAAAATTTCTATGTAGCATGTAATGCTGTTATGATAGCATTTTACTCATAGTCGAACTTCTTTCAAAATTAGTCAGTCCTGTCGAATCCTACCACTCCTTTATCAGCTAAATTTCTGTAATATTCTAAATCCTTTGTTGTCATTTCAGCAATGTTCACAGCATCTTCACCAGGAGTAGATTCTGTCTGAAGAAAACACTTTTTTGCTCTTACATAAGAAGCAACTCCTCATCCATTCAAGTTTTATTCTGATATTGCAGCAATTCAGTCCCATCTTCAGGCCCCACTTTTCATTCTAGTTCTCTCGCTGTTACTGTATTACTTCCTGCACTGAAATCTTGAACCCCTCAAAGTCATCAGGAGGGTTAGAATTGACTTCTCCCAAACTTCTGTTTATGTTGATGTTTTGACCTCCTCCCACGACTCACGATGTTCTTAATGGCATCTAGAATGGCGAATCCTTCCCAGATTTTCAGTTGGCTGTGCCTGATCCATCAGAGGAATCACCATCTATGGCAGCTATAGCCTTACGGAATGCACTTCTTCAATACTAAGGCTTGAAAGTCAAAATGAGTACTTGATCCACAGGCTACCGAATATTGTGTTAGCAGGCATGAAAATAACATCTGTCTCATTGTCCATGAAAACAACATCTGTCTTGTTGTCCATGTCCACCAGAGCTCTTGAATGACCTGGTACATTGTCAATGAGCAGTAATATTTTGAAAGGAATCTTCTTTTTTCCTGAGTAGTAGGTCTCAACAATGGGCTTAAAATATTCAGTAAACCATGATGTAAACAAATGTGCTGTCACCCAGGATTTGTTGTTCCATTTATAAAGCATAGGCTGAGTATATTTAGCATAATTCTTAAGGGCCTCAGGATTTGGGGAGTGGTAAATGAGCACTGGCTTCAACTTAAAGTCACCAGCTTCATTAGCCCCTAACAAGAGTCAGTCTGTCCTTTGAAGCTTTGAAGCCAGATACTGTCTTTTCCTTTAGCTATGAAAGTCCTAGATGGCATCTTCTTCCAGTGTAGATTCTCATCTACATAGAAAATCTGTTGTTGATTGTAGCCGTGCTTCATCAGTTATCTTAGCTAGATCTTCTGGATAACTTGCTACAACTTCTACATCAGCATGTTCTACTTTAGCTTGTACTTTTATGGTATGGGGATGATTTCTTTCCTTAAACCTCACAAAACAAACTCTGTTAGCTTCAAACTTTCCTTCTTCAGCTTCCTCACCCCTCTCAGCCTTTGTAGAATTGAAGAGAGTTAGGGCCTTGCTCTGGATTAGGTTTTGGCTTAAGGGAATGCTGTGGTTGGTTTGATCTCCTATCCACACCACTAAAACCTTCTCCACATCAGCAATAAGGCTGTTGCACTTTCTTATCATTTGTGTGCTCATTGGACTAGCACTTTTAATTTCCTTCAAGAACTCCTCCTTTGCATTCACAACTCGGCTGTTCGATGCAAGAGGTCTAGTTTCCGACCTGGCTCGGCTTCCGGCACGCCTTCCTCACTAAGCTTCATCATCTCGAGCGTTGGATGTAAAGTGAGAAATCTGTGATTCTTCCTTTCACTGGAACACTTAGAAGCCATCGTAGGATTATTAATTCCCCTAATTTTTATATTGTGTCTCAGGGAACACAGAGGCCCAAGGAGAGGCAGAGAGTTGGGAGAACAGCTGGTCAGTGAACTTACCGCTTAAGTTCACCATCTTATGAGGGCACAGTTCATGATGCCCCAAACAAATACAACAGTAACATCAAATTTCACTGAGCACAGCTCACCATAGTAGATAGAAGAATAATGAAAAAGTTTGCAATACAGTATTAGTAAAATGTGACAGAGACGTGAAGGGAGCACATGCTGTTGGGAAAATGACACTGATAGACTGGCTTGATGCTGTAATCCTTCAATTTGAAAAAAAAAAGCAGTATTTGTGAAATGCAATAAAATGAAGTGCAATAAAATGAGGTATGCCCATATATGGAACGCTGCACCCAACAATAGCAGAACAGTACGCATTCTTCTCAAGTGCTCATGGGAGTTTTTCTAGGATAGGTCGTATGTTAGAAAATTACGTTGCCGACTCGGCTTCTAGGATCTTGGCCGTGCCACAAGAAAGGATTCAAAGGTACAGCACAGCAGAGAGTAAACAGGCAGAAAATTTATTAGGTGCACATTTGAGAGCAGCTGGAGCTCCCCTGCTATGGGAGCCCCTGTTTCAGGCTTGATGTTTCATCGAGAGAAGGAATTTAAGGATGAGACAAGCAGATATAAGCAAGTGAGCAAAGTTTATTGAAGACAAAGAGAGTACAGGCTCAGGGGGTAAGTGTGGTTGTGCTTAAGGGAGTGTCGTGCCAGACTGTTTGGCAGGTGGGTTTGTATTAGTTTAGACAAAGGGAGGTGAGTGATAGACTTTAGCACGTTAGGTCAGTGGTGACCTTGGATTTTTGTGAGGGCACGAGCAGTTTCTCATCCTGTGTTGTTTCAAGCATGCCTTGTTTTAGTTTCAGTGATTAGATTTAGATACTGATGTGCAAACTCTTATGTGCAGGGTCTTCATGACTTTTTTTTTAGTTGATTTTCAGGAATGTCAAAGTTTTGTCTTTTGAGGGGGGAGTCACTGATACACTGGGCCACAGGGGGTTCTTGATGCTGTTCTGCTATTTTGTTTTTGGAAGCAGAACTGAGAACATTCGGTGAATGTCTTGGGAACTAAGTACAAAGAGTAGATTGCTAAGCTTAGCTGGAGTAGGAAATGTTTCAACTATCATTAGATTAAAAATCAAATCTTAATACATTAAAAAATATTGAAATTATACAAAGTATCTTCTCAGACCACAATGGAATCTCAAGCTAGAAATCAGTAACAGAAGAAAAACTGGAAATTTTACAAATAAGTGAAAATTAAGCATACACTGAAACAACCATTGGGTCAAAGAAGAAATCACAAGGAAAATTAGGAAATATTTTGAGACAAATGAAAAACACACAACATACCAAAACTTATGGGATGCAGTGCAGGCAGTGCTCAGAGAGAATTTTATAGCTCTAAATGCCTACATTAAAAAAGCAGAAAGATCACAAATCAATAACTGAACTTCACACCTAAAGAAACTAGAATAAGAAGAGCAAACTAAGTGCAAATAGAAGGAAGCATGTAGTAATGACTAGAGCAGAGGTAAATAAATGGAGAATAGAAAAAAACTAGAGTGAGTCAACAAAACCAAAAGCTAGCTTTTTGACAAGAATAAACAAACTTTTAGCCAGATTGACAAAGAAAAAGAGAAAGAGGACACAAAAAACTAAAATCAGGAAGGAAAGTGGGAACATTACTACCAAACTTACAGAAATGAAGAGGATTTTAAGAAGTTACAATGAACAATTATATGCCTACAAATTAGAACACATGGATGAAATGGGCAAATTCTTTGAAACATGCAAATTGCCTAATCTGACATAAGAAGAAATTGAAAATCTCAGTTGACCTATGACAAGTAAAGAGGTTGAAATAGCAATTAAAAACATCACAACAAAGAAAAGTCCAGGACTGGGTGGTTTCACTGCTGAATTCTACCAAACATTTAAAGAAGATTAAACACCAGTCCTTTTCGAACTCTTCCAAAAAGTAGACGAGGAGGGTAACTGTAACTCATTCTATCACTCCAGCATTACCCTCATACCAAAACCAGAAGAAGACAGCACAGGAAAAGAAAACTGCAAACCAATATCCATTATGATTAGAGATACAAAAATTCTCAACAAAATACTGGCAAACTAAATCCAACAGTGTATTAAAAGAATTATACAACATGACCAATTTATTCCAGGAATTCAAGAATGGTTCCATGTAAGAGAATCAATCAATGTAATACATCACATCAGTAGAATTAAGGGGAAAAATTGATCATCTCAATTGATAAAGGAAAAACATTTTTGACAAAACCAACATTGTTTCTTGATGAAAACCCTCAGAGAACTCTAAGTAGAAGGGATCATTCTTAACATGCTAAAGGGCGTTAGTGAAAAACCCGCGGCAAGTATCGTCTTCAGTGGTGAAGAACTGAAAGCTTTTCCTCCGTGACCAAGGCAAGGATGCACACAGCCCCGATGTTATTCATCATCGTACTGGAATTTCTAGCCAGAGCAATCAGGCAAGAGAAAGAAAAGTCATCCGAACTGGAAAGGAAAAAGTCAAATTATCCCTATCCACATGTGACATGATCCTATATATAGAACATCCCAAAGAATCTACAAGGAAGCTACTAGAACTAATGAATGAATTCAGCAAAGCTGCAGGAAACGAGATAAACATGCAAAAGTCAGTTGGGTTTCTACCCACCAATAATGAGCAATCTGAAAAGGAAATCAAGAAAATAATTCCATTTACAATAGCATCTACATTATTCAGGGTTCTCTAGGGAAGCAACACCAACAGGCGATATGTGTAAATAGTCTGATATTTTTATAAGAATTGTCCCACCTGACTGTGGGGGTGGGCAAGTCCAAATCCTTAAGGCAGGCTGCAAGCTGGGAACTCTGACAAAGGTTTTTGGTGAATTCCCCTGGAGAAACTGGCTGGATGAAGTAGAGATGGAAAACCTCTTCTGACTGCTGATATCATCACTTCTCCTTCTAAAGCCTTCAACTGATTGGATGAGACTTCTCTTCTTGCTGAAGGCAATCTCCTCAGTTGACTTAGGTGTAATCAACCATAGATGCAATCAACTTACTGATGATTTATGTCTGAAATATCCTCACAGTAACAATCAGGCCAAGTGTTTGCTTGACAAAGCAATTGAACACCACAACCTGGCCAAGCTGACACATGAAATTAACCAACACAGCATCTAAAAGAATAAAATGCCAGAAATAAATTTAACCAAGGAGGCAAAAGACTTGCACGCCCAAAATTACAGAACATTGCTGAAAGAAGTTAAAGAAGACCTAAATGAATTGAAAGATATCTGTGTCTGTGGACTGGAAGACTTAATATTGTTAAGATATTCAATGCAATCCCTATGAAAATTACAGTACCCTTTTGTGCAGAAATGGAAAAGCTGATCCTCAAATTCCTAGAATTGCAGGGGCCCCAAATAGCCAAAAGAAATTTGAAAAAGAAGAACAAAGTTGGAGGACTCACACGTCCTGATTTCAAAACTTACTACAAAGCTACGGTGATTAAAACAGTGTGTTTTTCACGTAAGGATAGTCATAGAGACTAATGGAATAGAATTAGAAGTGTAGAGATAAATCCACACATCTGTGGCCAGTTGATTTTTGACAAGGGTGCCAAGTCCATTCAATGGAGAAATAATAGTCTCTTCAACAAATACTGCTGGGATAAGTAGAAATCCACATGAATGAATGAATTTGATCCCTACCTGTCACCATGTACAAAAATTAATTCAGAATGGAACAATGACCTAAGTAAAAGAGCTAATACTATAAAACTCTTACAGGAAAAAAAAAGAGAGAAATATCTTCAGGACCTTGTAAGAGACAATGGATTTTAGATTTTACACTAAAAACAACATAAGAAAAAATGGATTAAATGGACTTCATCAAAATTAGAAACTTTTTTGCATCAAAGAACATTATCAAGAAAGTGAAAAGATAACCTGCAGAATGGGAGAAAATATTTGGAAACTGCATATCTGATAAGGGTTCAATACCAGAATATGTAAAGAGCTCCTGCAACTCAACAACAAAGGACAAACAACTTGATTAAAAAAATGGTCCAAGAGTTTAAATAGACATTGCTCTAAAGAAGATATTGAAATGGCCAATAAGTACATGAAAAGGTGCTTGGCATCATTAGCTGTTAAAAAAAGCAAATTTAAAACTATAATGAGTTACTCCTTTCCACCCACTAGGATGGCTGCTATTTATAAAACTGAATTTAAGTGTTGGTGAGCATGGTGAGAAATGGGAGCCCTCATACACTGTTGGTTGGAACATAAAATGGTGCAGCTCCTCAGAAAGTTAAACCCTGAATTACGATAGGACCCAGCAATCCACTCCTATGTATATACCCAGAAGTATTGAAAGCAGGAACTGGGGCAGACATTTGCACACCAATGCTCATCACAGCATTATTCACGATAGCCAAAAGGTGAAAGCAACCCAAGTGTCCACCTGCAGATGAATGGATAAATAAAATGTGGTCTCTCCATAAGTGGAATATCATTCAGTAGTAAAAAGAAGCAAAGAGCTGGTACATGCTACAATATAGAGAAACTTTGAAGACATCATGTTAAGTGAAATAAGCCAGACTCAAAGGGACAAATATTGTACAACTCCATTTATACGAAATGTCTAGAATAGGCAAATTCACAGAGACAGAAAGCAGAATAGTGGTCCCCAGGGATGGGGGGAAGGGGAAATGGGGAGTTATTGCTAAATGAGAATGAGTTTTGGTTTGAGATGATGAAAATAGTCTGGAAACAGAGATGGTGAAAGTTACACAGTATTATCAGTGTACTTAATGTCAAAGAATTGTCCACTTAAAATGGTTAAAATTATTTTTGTTATGTATATTTTTACCAAAACTAAAAATAAATTCTGATTTTAATTATATTAGAAAGTACTGGGGACCCCTCAGAGTAAAAAGAAAAAAAACCCACAACCCCCCCCAAAAAAAACCATGTCCTCTTTACTCTTTTTTTATATTAATTTTTTTTATTGTGGAATATATCATATTTACATAGAAGTGATAACTTTCCAAGTGCAATTTAGCTAGTAGTTAAAGAGCAAATTTCAAAGAATGTTATGGGTTACAGCTCCATAGTTTCAGTTATTTCCTTACTGTGAAATATAACATATATGCAAAAAAGGTGATAACTTTCACAGTACGATTTAACAAGTAGTTACATAGGGAATTTCCAAGAATGTTCTGGGTTATACTACCATAGTTTCAATTCTTTCCTTATTGTGAAATATAAATGTATACAAAAAAGGTGAAAACTTCCAAACTACAATTTAATAAGTAGCTATATAGCAAATTTCACAGAATGTTATGGGTTACAGTTCCAACATGTCAGTTCTTTCCTTCTAGCTATTCTAATACCCTAGCAATTAAGAAAAAGAAAAGAATATAGAGATTCAGTATTCATAATCCTTTGTTAAATTCTATCTTGTCTGTTGCTCCCCCTTCCTCTAGCTGAATCACTTTCTTGATCTTCAGGGGTGTCTAGGCAGTGGCCACACTGACTTGTTCATGTTGAAAAGCGGTGTCAAAATTCTGGGAAAAAGGGATGTTACTGGTTGATGTTCTTGCAGAAGCTGTGGCCTCTGGGTTTGGGGAATTAGCTGGCATTGGAGCTCTCTGGAGGATTTAAGTTTCTGAAGAGTAAACTTAATGAAACTTTTAGAGTCTCAGATAGGGACCTGGGTAATCTGTAGGGTTTGGGGGACTGTTGACTTGGGCTTATCATCCTGTGGCCATTTGGGATATCTAGCTAAAGCTTGCATGGGGTAACCTCCAGGACAGCCTCTCAACTCTGTTTGAAATCTCTTAGCCACTGAAACCTTATTTTGTTGCCTTTCTTTTCCCCCTTTTGGTCTAAAAGGCATTTTCAACCCCTTGATGCCAGGGTCCAGCCCATGTCTGGAATCTCTGTCCCACATTGCAGGGAGACTCACTCACCTGGGGGGTCCTGTCCCACATTAGGGGGAGGGTGATGAATTCATTTGCAGAATTGGGCTTAGAGAGACAAAGTCAACATTTGAGCAACAAAAGAGGTTCTCTGGAGGTGACTCCTAGGCATAATTAGAGGTGGCCTTAGCCTCCCCTTTACAACAGTAGTTTCACAAGAGCAAGCCTCAAGGTTGAGGACTTGACTCATAAAGTAGGGGGCTCCTAATTTCATATAGCTCACATTATTATCACTTAGTTGTACACTCCTCATCACTCTCCATTTTAAAAAATTCTCATGACCCAAAGCACCCCATAGCTCTTTTCAGCCCTAAATTATTTGTCCACAGTATTTAGTGTGGCACTACTAAGGTATTCCTATTAATTATACTCCCTAGTATTCAATAGGTAGATTTTTCCCATATACCACTCTGTTGTCAACTCTGTACCAGTGTCATACTTAGAAGTATATCATGCAAGCACCTATCTATATTTGTAGTGTTGATCTGTGGGATACGTGCCTTTAAACCACCCCTTTCAACCCTGTTCACCTTAAGTGCAGCTCTGATGCCTATAATCCCATTAACAAAAATTCATCACCCTCATCCATTCCCATACCTTTAACTTCACCCTCATTAACATATCTGAACATATTATAATTCCCCCTTCACTAGCTTCTGCCCATCTCTAGGTCCCCTATATTCTACATTATAAGAATGTTGATTTTACAGTGTCTTATAGTATTTTATATTGTCTTATAGTGTTCGCAGTAGTGGTAACATACAATATCTCTCCTTTTGTGTCTGACTTACTTAGCATTATATCTTCAAGGTTCATCCATGTTGCCTTATGTTTCAGGACCTTGTTCCTTCTTTCTGCTGCGTAGTATTCCATCGTGTGTATATACCACAACTTTTAAATCCACTCATCTGTTGAAGGAAACTTGTATTGTTTCCATCCCTTGGCAATTGTGAACTTTGCCGCTAGGAACATCAATGTGCCAAGGTGCGTCTGTGCCACTGCTTTCAGATCTCCTGGGTACATGCTGAGATGTGGACTTGCCAGATTGTAGGGTAATTCGATATCTAGTTATCTGAGAAACTGCCAAACTGTCTTCCAGAGCAGCTATACCATCGTACACTCCCACCAGCAATGAAAAAGAGTTCCAATTTCTCCACATCCTCTCCAGCATATATTGTTTCCCATTTGTTTACTGGCAGCCATTCTTACTGGTGTGCGATGGTATCTTCCTTGTGGTTTTGATTTGCATTTTCCTAATAGCTAGTAAAGATGAACATTTTTTCATTTTTTTCACCATTTTTATTTCTTCTTCAGAAAAACACCTTTTCATATCTTTTGCCCATTTTATAATTGGGCTGTTTGTACTATTGTTGAGTTGTATGCTTTCTTTATATATGCAAGATATCAGTCTCTTATCAAATATAGGGTTTCCAAATATTTTCTCTCATTGAGTTGGTTTCCTCTTCACCTTTTTGGCAAGGTCTTTTGAGCCACAGAAGCTTTTGATTTTGAGGAGTCCTCATTTATCTATTTTTTCTTTCATTGCTTGTGCTTTGGGTGTGAGGTCTAAGAAGCTACCCCCTATTACTAGGTCTTGAAGATGTTTCCCTGTATTATCTTCTAAGAATTTTATTTTGCTGTCTCTTATGTTGAGGCCTTTGATCCACTTTGAGTTATTTTTTTTGTATAGGGTATGAGGTAGGGGTCCTCTTTCATTCTTTTGAAGAGATTGTTGGTAGAAATAGGGACATTGAAGGTACGTCTGATGAGGCCTGAGGAGGGAATGATGAATGTGTTACTAGAAACTGGAGGGAAGGCGAGCCTTGTTATTAAGTGGCAGAGACCTTGGTCAAGTTATGTTCTGACGTCAGATGGAAGGCAGAACTTGAAAACAATGAACTTGGCTATTTGGCTGAGGAGATTTTCAAGCTAAATGTGGAAGATGCAACCTGGTTTCTCCTTGCTGCTTATAGTAAGATGCGACAGGAAAGAGAAGAGCTGAGAACTGAACTTCTTAAGCACAAAGAAACTAGCAATTGGTGATTTGAAAAATTCTCAACCTAACCGGGTAGCATGCTCTGAGTGAAGTGCCAGAAGCAGTTCCGTGGGGCCCTCCCTGAGCTTTCAGGAGGGAGTCCCCAGAGGACAGGGCTCCATGTGGGCATTGAACTGAATGACCCTTTGCTGAAGAGGGCCTGGCTGGACACGGATCCAGGCAGCCATTTCCGTGGAAGTCAGGAGTGGAGATGCAAGGATCCGAGGAAAGTGCTGTTGTCTGACGGTTCAGACCCGCTTGGGCTGCACACAAAGCCGGCAAGGGTTTTGCAGAATTTTTGCAGACAAAGCTTTCTGGAATGTGGACGGATTCTGCGCTTTCTCCCATCTTTCCCAGAGAGATCCTGATGAGAGGGAGAGCGACAGACCGACAGCCAGTGCCTTCGTCTCGCCGTGGCACCTGGGCACAAGCAGATCTTGCTCCAGCAATGCTGACGGGTCACAACCCACAGGCCTCTTTCAAACCCGCGGTTACGCTGAACCCCTACGAAATCTGAAAACACAAGATTGTGAAACAATCATTGTGTTTGCTTAAATCTTGATCTATAATGTTAGGAGAAGCCAGAGTTTCCAAGAGAGTTTAGCAGGTTTTCCAAGTGTTTGATATAAAGAACCAGCGGAAATTTTTTGATAGATCGTTCTGAATAATTATTTTATAGAAGATAACTCCCCAGCATCCAACATCTATCCATCCAAATTAACTTTTTGAATTTCCCCACTCAGCCAATTAAAAGATTGAATCTTTTGATTACATCTGGGGACTGAAACTACTCCTTGTGGTGTGGACTTGAGAATAACGCTTTCCTTTCTTACACCCAGTTGACTCGGTCTGGGCACAGCTTTCTGCCTCCATTGGTGTGAAGTGCGAATGCGGACTTCAGCGGCTGTTGGCACCTGACGGCCCTCACCTGTCCGCTGCGTGGCCCTTATTTCCAGGTGTCGCCGCGCCGCAGGCCTGTTCCCTCTCCTGGGCGCACGGAAACGCGTGTGCCGCCCCCTCCCGTCCTATGCTCCTGCGACGCTGCCCACCTGGGGTGCCCGCTCCCCCGGGGCAGGGCGGGTGCGCCGAGAGGGCCGGGGTCTCTGTGTCACGACCTCTCCAGCGGAGCGCGCGCCCCTGTTCTTAAGACAACCCCGGGACGGTGAGCAGGGCGGGGAGACCCGGGAACCGAGAGGGGACGGCGGGGAGCGGGGCCGGCGCGCCGCGGCCGGCTGCTGGGTCGGGAGCGCGCGGGTCTTTGCGGGTTGCAGGCCCAGGCGAGCCCCGAGGCGGGTGATCCCCGATCCCGAGGACGGGAGCTCGGCAGAAGGCAATCGCCCCAGGCCGACGGTGCCAGGGGGTGCGGGGGGGGGGTGTCGCAGAGGACCCGGGTCTCCCCTGGGGTGTGCCCTGCCCGCGGGCTCCCTGAGGTCGCCTCCATCTCGGCTTCTCTTCCCAGCCAGACTTGGAGAATCCTGCGGGCAGCTGCGGCACCGTTGGACATCCTCAGGCTCCTCCAGGGCATCACCTGGGAGCCTGGGGCAAATGCGGATTCCTGGGTCCTCGGGTCCAAGTCGGAGGCCCAGTGGGGGAGGACTTCGGTGTTTGTGTTAAAGCTCCGTGGATTTTGTGGTGGGCAGCCGGGGAGCGGCACCTTCCAGACCCGGGACACCTCCCCAGTGGAACCCGGCACCCACCCAGCCCTCACTGCCCCTCTGGGCTCCTCTTCCCTCCCCGAGGAGCCAGGCGGCCCGCAGGAATGGGCTGCTCCCCAGGAGAGAGCAAGGAGATCCCCAAGGGGGGATAGCCCCAGGAGGAGGGGGAGGCCAGCGATGTAGCTGTGGACACTGCAGGGTCGGAAAAGTGAGCTGCACCCCTTCCTTGGGTCCATCTTTTGGGGTGCTGTGATATCCTGGAAGGCAGGGGTTAGGGAGAGACTCGGTCCCCTGCCCCCCGGGGAAGGTGGGCTGGCAGGAGACAGTGGAAGGTTGAAGAGTGAAGACTGGCCACAGCGGGCAAGACTGTTTCCAGTGAGGCTGGCACATGAGCTTTAACTGGTAAGAGGCGCCAAGCTTCTCTCTTCCAGTGTTCTGTAAAAGAAGAGGGACGTTGTTGAACCCCAGATGCGCGGCAGGGGTCTGGCTTTCAGTGACCCTGCGCTGCGCCGGGCGCCTGAGTCAGGGCCACTATCAGACGCCCGTGGGACGCCGGCCGGAGCTGCGGGGCGAGTGGCCTTTCTGATGTTTTGGTTTAACAAATGGTGCTTTTTACAACAGACTCAATTCATGCTTTTTAGTGGAAACAGCAAGATTCAATAAAAGCATCTTTTCTGAGACTTAGGGTCTCCCGGGGCCTGAGGATCTCCTGGGAAAGTGTTGGTGCAGTGGGTTTCAAACTCCGATTATACAGAAGCAGCATCTCCTGTGGGGATCAGCAAAGACAGCCTCGAGGGGACCCTCTGGGTGGTCTGGCCCTGATGCCCCCCACAGGACACCCCCTCACTCCTGCCCCCCTTGATCCGGCCACCAGCCCAGACACACAGAAGGTACTAGATGCTCTCCTGTCCCCCAGACTCTGAGGGTCTAAGACCACCACTCCTCTGGACGGGCTTATTAGGGCTCGCCCCTCTCCCCACAGCTGCGCTCACACCGCCGTCCTGATTGTCCCTGCACCCCACCCTCTGTGACACTGCCCCCTCCACTGGGTCCGAGAAGGCCAGCACAGAGACAGGCCCGAGGTGGTCCTTTTCCTGGGCCATCACTAGCAGAGAAAATTGGAATCGTCTTTATTGGCAAGTGAATGATGTGGCCTCCGCCTCTGAGGATGAGCAGGGAACCCTCAGAATATATATACATCCATACATATATGGTGGAACAATCGAGTCCTCAGAATTTTTAATATATATGTATGATAGATACATGCATACGTAGATATATGTACATGGAGAGAGGGGGAGAGGGAGGGAATGAGCGAGCCAGCCCAGCCCATGTCGACCTTCTCATTCAGCATCTCCCCTGGGGCCAAGGGGCAGCCATGTGGTCCAGTGTTTTCACGGGTGATGTCACTGCTGAGCCGGGCAATAACCCCCAACAGTCTAAGGCCACATACTGAAGCCGATGGGACAAGGCGGTTCCCACTTCTTTGTGTGTTATCGAGACCAGCGATTGTTGCCAGTATGAAAGCACGTTATTATTATCAGACTCGTAAAGGTCTTGTGCCATTCAGAAAGATGCTCTGCTCCTTCGGGCGGGGGCTGGTTGACCTGTGGAGAAGCCTTCTCTGGGATGCGGCCGCACGCACTGGTGATGAATCCTGCTCTTCTTCCTCCCACCAGCTGTGGGGCATCGCTGGGTCCTAGGCCTGTAACTGAGACTTGCTCGAAACCTCCTGTCCACACTGCCGGCTATACCATCTGCTGCAGTCCTCTGTCTGCATTTCCAATTCTTGGGTGTTGTTTTTTTAGTAATGGAAATTTGACAGCCATCTGTTTTTAAAAGAAGCTTAACTTAGGGCATTTTTAATAAGGGGAAAAGGGAAGATTGCCAGCCTGGGCCTTTGAGATCACCAGTGTGGAGTGAAGGCGCTTTAGGTTTCGGTGCAAAGGCCAGCTTAGTCAGACGAGCACTTGCCATGATGGCCTGTGACATGACAGCCATGTCCTTTTAGCAAACAGTAAGCATTTTCCAGCATTTGTCAAACCGTGGGTCACTTTAAATTAAGGAAGTTAAAAGACATGTGTTTAAATAACAGCTAGACTGTGACTCATTGAAAAACAGCCAGAGAGTTGGAAATGAAAGCCAACTTCGTCTTTAGGATCCAGACTCTCTGGAAACGGGGTGCTCTGGAGCATGCACTTAGCATGAAGCACCGCCTCTGAGGTTCAAATTCCCTGGCTGATGCCACAAGCTCAGTGCTCCTCAAGCAAAGGTGTGTCTTAAAGTAACAGACATATGCTAGGTCCTGAGCAATTCCAGGAAACATTTTCCTGGAGCCTCAAAACTACAACAACAATGTGCTTTTAGGCATCCCGGTTATTTGAAAACAAAATCAAGTCCTGCAAAACTGTGTTTCAAATGCAGGACTAGAAGCAAATGATTTTTTTTTAATGCTGTGCATAATCCAATAATATCCCTTTCATCTTCAGAGATGCTTACAAATATAGCTCATTTCTTACCCTTTCCCAGTGAATTTTGTAAACTCGTGAAATGATCAGTTTGCATTTGCCGATATGGAACTAAGTTCTTTATTATTTTCCCCAAGAGAGCAGCCTGATGCGGGCTACCCTGCACATGGCAGGGGGAGTAAAACGGTATCTGGTTGAGGAGGTGCCTGGCCATGCCCAATCTGATTCCCAGACTTTGCCGCAACAGAAGAGCCAAACACGTGTAGCCCCTGGGTGGGTGGCAAGCGGTATTGTTTTTCCGGTGGGGGGGCGGGGGCTGTGCCGAGTTTTTTCTAATTACTTAATTTGGCCTGAGTCGGTATCGAAGAATTCAAGCAGGCCAGGTGCGCGCCCTGAGCTCTGCGCTCTGCGCCCCGGGCCCTGCACCCTGCGCCCCGCGCTCTGCGCCCCGGGCCTTGCACCCTGCGCCCCGCCACTGCCTCTTGCTGAGCAGCGCCGGCCACAGGAGGCCAGCAGCCACGTACGCTCACCCCGACAACCTGTCACCTCCTTTATTCTCTGCTCTGCAGCGAGCAGTCCTTGGAGCGCAAACCCTCCTCCAGCGCCTGCCAGGCTGGCTTGCTTTGGCGAGAGGAGCGCACTAGGGCTTTGGAGCAGTGTGGTGCGGGGCCCAGACAGGCCCAGAGGCGGAAAAGCGGGTGCAGCTCAGCACCTCTCGCCTCACCCATGAGGGTCGGGAGGCAGGCTGGCACCTGCCCCAGTAGCCAGAGCAGGGCAGCCGGGCACCTGGCACTTCCAGGAGTCTGAAATCTGGCTCCTGGAGCCACCTCCCTAGGGCCCCTGAGCCCATCTGGAGGCCCCGAGGCCCCGCCCCGCTCTTACCCCTCCCCAGCCTTGCCCCCCCCCCAGCCCTGCGGCCTGACCTAGACCTGGCCCTTTACTGGCCCTTTAGGAGCTTTCTTCTGACCACCTGCCGCTCCCGGCCCCTCTGGGCACTTGCTCCCGGCCTCCCCTTCTCACCTGCTGTTTCTTTTCTTTTCTTTTTTTTTAAATTCAGTTTTATTGAGATATATTCACATATCATGCAGTCATACAAAGCATACATTCAGTTGTTCATGGTACCATTATATAGTTGTGCATTCATCACCAAAATTAATTTTTGAACATTTTCATTACCACACAACACAAGAATAAGAAGAAAAATTAAAGTGAAAAAGAACACTGGGTGCCTTTTTTTTTCTCCATTTTTCTACTCATCCATCCATACACTGAACAAAGGGGAGTGTGGTCACCCCTCATAAGCTACATTGTTGTGCAATCGTCTTCAAGACTCATGGGTTCTGGGTTGTAGTTTGACAGTTTCAGATATCTACCGCCAGCTACTCCAATTCATTGGAACCTAAAAAGGGTTGTCTATATTGTGCGTTAAGAGTGCCCACCAGACTGACCTCTGGGCTCCTTTTGGAATCTCGCAGCCACTGAAGCTTATTTCATTTCCTTTCACATCCCCCTTTTGGTCAAGAAGATGTTCTCCATCCCACGATGCCGGGTCTAGATTCCTCCCCAGGAGTCATATTCTACATTGCCAGGGAGATTCACACCCTTGGGTGTCTGATCCCACGTAGGGGGAAGGGCAGTGATTTCACCTGCCAAGTCGGCTTAGCTGATGAGAAGGAGGGCTACATCTGAGCAACCAAGAGGCATTCGGGAGGAGACTCTTAGGCACAATTATAGAGAGGCCTAGCCTCTCCTTTGCAGCAACAGTCTTCCCTAGGGCAAGTCCTGTGGTAGAGGGCTCGGCCCATCAACCCCCAGTCCCCTATGTCTGTGAGCACATCACCACCTGCTGTTTCTTATCTTTTGTGGTTGGGGAAACCAGATAATCAAGACTATTATCCTTCTGTCCAAAATAATAGCCCACAGGCCCTGAATGAGGGCCTGACTGGTTTTCCCAGTGGAGTTTGTTTCCCAGTTCCTGACATAATTGAGAGCTGGGGATGCCCTAGAAGGTGACCTCACACCTTGTTTAAAATCCTGCCTGTCCTGCCCTGCAGTGTGACTCAACTCCCCAGGGTGCACCCTGAGGCCCATCTTCACCCACTCTGGTTCTTCATCTTGGGCTGCACCTGTTCCTCCTCCGCAGGTCCTGCCGCATGCCTTGCCTGGGGAGGTCTGCCTTGTTTCTCCCACAAATCTGAAAAGGCTTCCACCCCCTGCGGGGGCAGTCCCTCCCCAGGCTCACCTGGAAAACACACCTTGTGCTGCTGTCGCTGCTCCACACTCATGCCCCATCAACCAGGAGACTGCTCCGGGCAAAAGCCTCTTTCCCCTGGCTTCTTACAGCCTCGCAGACAGAGCGCAGTGGGTGGCTTAGCAGATGCGCACAGTAGGCGCTTCTCCATGCTGGCTGGCGCAATAGATGGAGATGGCACACAGTGGGTGTTTCATCCCTGCTGTCTGGCTCAGCAGATGCACACAGTAGGTGCTTCACTGTGCTGGCTGGCCCAATAGATGGAGATGACACACAGTGGGTGTTTCATCCCTGCTGTCTGGCTCAGCAGATGCACACAGTAGGCGTATCACTGTGCTGGCTGGCCAGCATGTGCCGCTGTTACCAAGCTGCAAAATGTTCTGTGGAGCCCCTTGATGCATTTATACAGTCTCATTATGTAGATTTAAAACATATTTAAGGAGAAAAGGATAGTTGGAGGAAAATTCAGTTGAATGCAAAAATGCAGAACGCAGCTGTCTGCTTAGCAGTATTAGTAAAATCCTTACAGACCCCAAAGTAGTTCTTATGTCTTGGTATTCTTTTCCGATGGGCTGCCATTAAACCGAATTTAGAATTTTAAAGTGTATATTTTTGTAGGAGTTCCTTGCAGGGGAAGAAAGAATGAGCCATCCTGGCAGCGCTGCGTGCGCTGAATCTTGTGCCTCCTGAAGAGTGCTTACCTACACCTTCACCAAAAGTTCTCGGGGGAGTTTGATTAGAGCAAGAGAATGAGATGCGTGGAATTTGGCCATGTATTGCGGAGTAAAAAGGAGTCAGCCTTTGACCTGAAAAGGGGCCAGTCTGGTGGTGCTGTTTATCTTTTTCCTTTGAACTCTTCAAATCCCCCCCCCAGAGAAATTCTTTGTCAAAATCCTTGGAATGTAGCAGCTGCTTCCACGTGCCCTGCTCTTAAGGGACAGCTGGGGGTGGGGGGCAGGGTGCAATCAGCACCCCCCGACGAGAGAGAGTTCTCAACCATTGCTGAAAGTCAGCCGCTGTGATGATAGCATTTAAATTTGGTTGCATATTGCATACCTTCTAAATATTTTTAAACGTTATTGGGCAAACATTTTTAAGTGTACAATTCAGTGGCGTTAATTACATTCACAAGGTTCTGTGACCATCACTGTCTGTTTCTGAAAGTTTTCACCCCCGACCGAGACTCTGCACCCATCGAGCAGTAACTCCCCCACAGCCCCCGGCAGCCTCGAATCTGCTTTCTGTCTCTATGAATTTCCCTATTCTGGAGACTTCATGTAAGCGGAATCATAAAAGTCTGTCCTCTTGCGTCTGGCCGCTTTCACTCAGCGTCGTGAGTTAAGAGTTCGTCTGTGCTGTCGTGTGTACCGGACACTCGATCGTACGGATGCAACACATTTTGTTTATCCATTCATCTGTTGTTGGACACTTGTCATTTCTTTCCTCTGTGTTTGCAGTTTTGGGGGTTGCTTTTGTTTTGCTTTTGTTACACATAAGCATGTACTGCTTTCAAAATGTTTAAAAAGCCAATATACTATTTTTCAGTCTGTCATGGGGAAAGCAGTACAAATCTGTCTGTCTTGTTGGGTGGCTACATAGTACCCCATGTCACCAGGGCCACCGTGAGGTGCTGGTGAAACAGATCCCAACCCCAGAGCCCTGTGGGTGAGTCACAGGCGCGCCACACTCCCCCAAGCCACCTCCACCACAATAAGCTGTTACCAAGTGTGCTCCTTTGTTAGCGGAACCAGCGGGGGACTCTTGTACGTCGTATGGCCGGGAGCCAGTCGTGGAAAGCCGAGTGTATTCATGTGCTGAGTTACCACAATGTGGCATTTGTCGTGAGCTTTTCTTCCGTCTGCCTGGGTGGACACTGGACTTGGGGGTCCCGGTAAAAGAAGGAAGAACGTGGCCAGTCTTCTTGAGTGTTGGGAGAGGCACTTTATTTTCGTGCCGTGTGGCCTTGCTCAGGATCAGCGCCAGGCTGCGCTCCGGGTGGGTCCTGAGGAGCCCCCGGCCAGGAAGGGGGACCCCGGGGTGTGCTGTCTGGGAGGGCGGCCATGGCTGCTGAACCCCATGGGTAGGGTGGGCTGGGTAGGGGTGGCGCCCAGCGCGTTGTGGGCTCTGACCCCGGGGCAGTGGCAGAAACACCCGACAAGCCTGGCGAGCTCACACGCACGGCAGTGGAAGAGGAGACGTCTGTTCTGGGACTTGGTTTATTTTGAGATTTATCAAAGTTCTACTTGGCAACTCAGAATTTAAGCTCTCTTGCCCCCGGGACACCTCATTTAAATAATACTTGGTGACTTTGCAATACACCCGTGCTGCGTGTGGACTTCCATTTCCCCGGTACAGGGAGGCCTGGGTCCTGGGTCTTATTTCCCTCTGTCATCACGTGTTCCGTGGCTTTAACTCCACTGGTGAGCGCATGAATTTTCTACTGGTTACAAATGAGCGGGTGACACTAACTGGTTTGAATTACTTCAAAATACTCTTCCTTACTTCCTTTAAGGACGGAAATTTTGGAATATAATGTAGATGACAGACATGCCTGCCGAATCTTCACAAGTGTCACCATGTCGGACACGCTTCTCGCTGCCGAGAACGCAGCGGTGACAGGATGGGGGGTGTCCCCGTCCTCAGGGAGCCCGCACTCTATCAGGACCACCAGGGAGCAGACAGACAGACAGATGAGGGCATGGCTCGCGGCGGGAGGGAGAGGAAAGCCAGGGCTCAGCCTGGGGCGACGGAGGCGTGGTCGGGGCAGGACAACTGCTCCCCGGGGCTGGGCGACAGGTAAGGCGAGCTCTGGAAAACCTTTTATTAGTTGGCTGCGGTTTTGGTGAACACTTTGTACTTTTCCTTCTTTCAGTTTGCTTGAACCCTTTCAGTTTCATGCTGCTTCCAGTTTCGAATAGTGGCCCAAGGTCAAAGAAAAACGCTAGGAACTTCACCTTGTTTCACGTTAAAACAGAGGGAAGGTGCATAATTACATGGGCTTCCTCCCCCCTGCTCGCCCTGCACCGCCCAGATTTGCTTGAAATTTAGCACAAACCATTGTTGCCATAAGACATTCCCAGGAGATAAGAAAGGTCTGGCAGGATTGGGGTGGCAGCTTCATTACACCACAAAATGTTGCTTCCTTAACGACAAAGACCCGTTGTTTACCCTTATAGAGAAAACACTGGCACATGCCAAGTTCTGGAAAACTCTGGTCATCCGAGCACCTGCCAACTTTGCCCCTGCCCCCAGGGGAATGTGAAGGACCCGACAGAGACATTAGGGTTTCAACAGTCCGAGTTTCCTCTCAGGAATCACATTAGATGGGAACACATTAATTTCAAAATATTGATATTGCTCAAAACCAAGCTTGGAAGCTCTCGTTTGAGCAGCTCACAAGCTGGATAGGCCAACGCTTTATCCATGCTGTTGCTCCTTCTCCATTGCTTCTGTCTGTCCAGTGGCAGGTGCCCCCACCCCCACCCCCGCTCAGTGCACCTCTTGCCTAGAACTTGCTCGGGACGCCAGGGGAGTATCCAAGGGGAGGATGGGGTGGGGGGCTGGAGTTTGCCAGACAGAGGGAGGAGGCTTTCTGACAGCATTCTCTCTACTTAGCTCTCATACTTCATTATTTCCACAACTTAAAAGGTGTCACCCAGCTTGCTTGGCTTAGGAGGATCTTGACTAGACCCCAAAATAAATTTACCTGCAGGATATGAACATTTTCTGCCTTGCAAAGTCAGCAATGTCATGAATATTTATTGAGCACCTAACCAGGGGCTCATGGCTATGCCACTGTGCTCGGAGACCCTGGAGAATTCACGAGTCTTTCTCTCCCCATCGTTGAAGGCAACTCCAAAAATGAGAAGCTGTAAAAACGTTCTGAGCAAGGATAGCCTTGTTAGAATAAGGGAAACACCTCTCGCGGAGACTGGAGGCACACGCTGTTTCTTTGGCTCTGGAAATTATGGCGTGATTTATTTAAAACCAATCTTGGTAGCAGTGCTACATTGGTGAAAATACGACTCTCGTTGGTGAATTCTGAGTCTTGAACACTAGATTTTCCTCTCTCAAAGCTCAGGTCTCACAGGAAAATACACTGGAGTTGACCAGATCTGTGATCTAACCATTTCTTTATAGCATTTTGAGGTGATGTTATAACTTTATCCTGCAGGCTAAAATTTCGTAAATTGCACACTAATCAACATTCGTGTTGTATATGTGTGTGTGCGTGCATGTGCACACATATAGGGATGCTGAACTCACATTTCAACAATTCAAACCAACAATTATTTCAATACAGCATACATTTCCGAAGAATATTTAGTCTATTGCTTCACCACAGATGGAACTCTTTAGAAAGTGAAAGGTAGCTTTCTCAACATTCCCGGGGGAAACTGCCACTCATTTTCCCTCCTGACTCTGCAGGAATATGAAGATTAGACGCTCGAGACAAGGAGAGCCTGGAGCCACCATCTCTTTGCCCTGAGACAAGTGATGAGCCTGACCCCCGGCTCCAGCAGCATGGACCCCTCGTGCTCTCATCCACTCAAAAACCTTGCATTGAACACCTGCCATGTTGCAGGGATTTGTCCAGGTTCTGGGAATGCAACAGTGAACAAAACACAGAGCTACCTTCCATCAGGGCAGATGGAGACCAAATGAATGAACATATATAATCAGGTAGTTTCAAGTGTTGGAAGCAAAATAAGGCAGGGTGAGGGCGTGGCAGGGCTGCTGTTGGAAGGGGTCGGGAGCTCTGCTGGGGAGGTGGGGGGCACGGCCAGCGAGGGAGGGCACCACACGGGTATCTGGGGGCAGAGGAGTCTCAGCAGAGGGAGTAAAGTGGAAGGTCTGTGATGGAGCACGTGCCACCTGTCTGAGGCCCATGTGGCTGAGAGGGTGTGAATTTGAAGGAGTGTGGTAGGAGGTGAGAGCCAAGAAACGGCCCCAGCTGAACACCGGCTCTGAATTGTAAGAACTGAGTCAGCCCTGTGCCCCTTGTTGGGTTCCTGCCCTCACTTCTGGATCGTAAGGAGTGACTGCATCAGGTTCCTTTTGCTGCTGTAAGAAATGACCCCAAACTTGGTGGCCGAAAACCACATTAATGAGTTATCTTGCAGTTCTTGAGGTCACAAGTCTACAATGTGTCAGCAGAGCCATGTTCCCTCCCAGCTCTCCAGGACAGTCTGTTTCCCACTTTTCCACCTTCTCGAGTTCACCTGTGTGGCTTGGCAGCTGCCTCCTCCCTCCTTCTAGGCCAGCAACAGCGCACCTGCTCTCGCCGACTGACCCCCACCCCCCGCCTCCTTCTCAGAAGGCCCCTTGTGATGGCACTGATGGCTCAGGAGAATGTCCCCATCTCACGGCCCCTCACATAATCCCATCTGCAGAGTCCCTTTGCCTTGTAAGGTGATGCATCATGGGTCTGGGGACCAGGACAGGGACATCTCTGGGGGGCTGTTCAGCCCTCTCGGTGATTTCTTTAGCGGTGCTGGCCCCAGTCCCACCAGGCTGTGCTCTATCGCAGTTTCCATTTTTCAGGGCCTTCCCTTCCCTTTCTGGCTAATGGGCAAGGAGATAAATGTCCAAATGCATAAGAGTTTTGTTGGATCACAAGTCCATGAGGGTGCGGATGGCCCCTTTTCTCCCCAGGCATCCCGTGCCGAGGCGGGGGGTTGTGCACACTCAGTGAATGTGCAAGATGTGGGGGCTGTTACACTCCCCGAGGAGAGGCGGGGGTTAGAGTTTTCTTAGAGATGCCACAGACGTAATCAGACCCTCTCGTTCCAAGTACTAATACAGTCAATTTTGTGAAAACCATGTCGACCGTAAGCCCTCAACCTAGACATCTCTCTGGAATTAGAAAAGGCAGAAGACGGCCGCTCCTGTCTGCAGACAGGACCAGAATTCACAGTCTCAGAGAGAGCAGACGCATCCTGGCACCCCGCCAAAATGCTCCTTTCGGTGGTATTTTTAAACTCAAGTGAAGTTTCAGCATTTGAATTCATATAAAGCCCTACATTTGGCAAGGAATCAGCTAATTAGGTAGCTTGGGCTTCACTCCAAACAAACCAGTCCCTCGCTATGCTGAAGAAATGCAGTTTAGAGCATTCTGTTGGCTCCACAAACCATCTCTGGCGTTGGGGTACAGGAGCACCCGCATCAGCTGTGGCTCTCTCGAGGTGCAGGTTCTGCCGACCTCCTGTTTGGGGTGGGGGTGGGGGTGCTCCACTGAGGAGGGGGCCTTTGGCCTGCAAGGTCGTGTCACTGCACACAGCAGCCTGGAGGTGTTCAAGTCCCTGGAGAAGCACACAGAAAGGGGGCTTGGGCTGAGCAGTGAGATCTTCAAGGACAGGAAGGTGAGCCCTGATGTACCAGTTTGGATGTATTATGTCCCCCAATACGCCATGTTCTTTGATGCAGTCTTTTGGGAACAGATGTATTAGTGTTGATTGGGTTGGGACCTATTGATTGTTTCCATGGAGATGTGACTCAGTCAGCTGTGGACAAGACCTTTGATTGGGTAATTTCCATGGAGGTGTTTTCCCACCCGTTCAGGGTGGGTGTTGACTAAATCCCTGGAGCCATGTAAAAGAGCTGCCAAACAGAAGGAACTCAGTGCTGCTGCAGCCGAGAGAGTCATTTTGGAGACAGCCATTAAAGCAGACTTTTGCTAGTCCAGAGTTTGCCTGGAAGAAACTAAGAGAACACCCCCAGACGCCTAGAGAGAAACGTCCTGGGAGAAAGTGATCCTGAAACCAGAACCCTGCAGCAGATGCCGGCCATGTGCCTGTGCCTTCCCAGCTAGCAGAGGTTTTCTGGATGCCATCCGTGCTCTTCAGTAAGGTAGCCTATTGTTGATGCCTTAATTTGGACATTTTCATGGCCTTCAGACTGTAGATTCGTTGCAAAATAAACCCCCTTTATAAAAGCCAGTCCCTTTCTAGTATTTTGCAAAATGGCAGCATTAGCAAACTGGAACACCTGAGAAGATGGAATTCAAATGAGAGAGGTGCTGGGCTGCCCTAATGCTCCGGAGAGCCCTCTGCATGTTGTCCCTCGCTGGGAACAGCCGGTAGAAAGTTCCGTCAGCAACGCATGTCATTGCAGACAGGGCGAGGCGGGGGCGGGGTGAGCAGGCCACGCTGTGGTTCGACCCCGGGGCTGGCTCGTCGCAGCTCCGTCCTCCGTGTGCTCTGGTCCCAGGGCAAACGAGAGCTGCGGAGGCACGGCCGACACAGCGCCGACGACGTGACTTGAGTCTTCCTGCTTTATAATGTTCAGATAAAAGTTCACAAACATTCTTTGATTTGAGATTAGAGAACTAAAATCTTCATTTTGTTATTATTTGTAAAGTCCCCTTGTTTTATATGGATGCATTCAGGAAACAAACTGTCTAGGAAGCTTCAGTCAGGCTGATAACTTCTTCCGCTTTTAGAGACAATTGTTGAAATCTACCTGGGGTCTACGTTCCCAGTGCTGCCGTAGCAAAGTGCCACAACTGGGAGTCTTGAAACAACGGGAATTTGTGCCCTCACAGCTCTGGAGGCCCGAGGCTGATGCCACGGTGTCACTGGGGCCAGGCTCCCTCGGACATCTGGTGGTGGGGGGGGTCTCCCGGCTTCTGGTACTTGCTGCCTCCTCACGTCTCTGTGTCCGTCCCCCCATGGCCGCATCCCCGTGACTTATCTGTGCCCAGCCCTCCCCTTCTAATGAGACCCCAGCCCATTGGACTAGGGCCTGCCTTCCTCCAGTTCGTCCCCATCTTGACTAACCACCTCTTCAAAGACCCTATCCCCAAATAAGGGCCATGCTCACGTGGCCAGGGGCGGGACTCAACCAGAGCTTTTGGGGGGACACAGATCAACTCATGACATTTTAAGACACCAAACCATTGACTCCATGCCTGATTTAAGTCAATTGCAAGGATCTGCAAATACTGTATATCCAATCCTAACAAATTTCACCCAAATTTTATTGCTAACTTAAAACTTCTGTCCCTTAATTTTGGCTCAAAAATAAATTTAAAAAATTTTAATAACAATTATTAACTCAATTAACAGCTACCATTAATTCTTCGGGACTGTTGCAAGGGTTGAATGAGCTAATATTTGTAAAGCACGGCTCCTGGCACATTACTTATTAAGTGAATGGACGCAGCTCCTGGGGACATGTCCAGTGGCAGGACCCTCCTGGGGAGGCAAAGTAAGTTCTTTGTCCAGTGGAAACTCAGATGAGCAGGGCTGTGTTGTCCTGTAATCCTTTGGGGTGAAGATGAAGGGCTCTTTTGCACCCCACGTTTCTCATGAAATCACTCGGAGGACGCCTCAGGATCAAATGCCGCATTCAAATCATATTTTTAACGCAGCTTGGAGCAACCCAAGCCGAGCAAAGCGTCATCCCACAAATCCTTTCTTCTCTCCCTTCCTCAGCCCCAGGCTTCCTTGTTGGGAGCCGTGATGCAAGAAATTAAATAAAGTACTTGCCACAAATATGGAACACCCACGGTAGCCTTTAATAAGAGACGGGTTTAGATAGCATCGGACTCCCCAGGGACAGCGTCACGGCCAGGAGATTTAAGCTTCTTCAAGGAAAGCGTTTTTCACCTGCCTGCCTGGCATCCCTGAAGCCTCCGAGCCAAGTCTACGCACTAAATCGAATTAAAGACGTTCTCGCTCTAATAGGGAAAAGATAAGCCACGAATGCAGCAGGTTCCTGACGGATGACACCCAGCTTCAGTTCTGAGCCCCTAAAACTGGGTTCCATCCACAAAAGCAAGTGTGCAGCCTGACCTCTGAAAACAACATTGTCTTGGAAATGTCTGCTTCGCCTACAGCGAGAGGAAGAGGACGGACAGGCCGTGCAGGCTTTCTTTTTTCTGCAGTCCCTTTTTGACCAAATTTGATCCATTTCTAGGGCTGTGAATTCATCTCTGTGATAGTCCAGTGCCATTTATTCTGGAAAATTGAAACTAAAATGTGGAAATAAGTAGTGATGGAACCAAGGCAGAATCACAGCCGTGTACAGTCCCCCTGAAGCCAGAGGAAGGGGCTGAGTGGCGTCCCCGGCCGCCCCTCCCCAGCCCCGGCCCTCCCTGGGCCTCACGGAAGTCCCATGTGCTTCTGCTGGAAGTGAAGACGCACAAGTACAGCAGCCATCATCGGAGAAACCTTCGCTGTGTCCCTTCTCCCACCTTCAGCCCTGGACAAAGCTCACCCCAAGGCCTTGTCTTTGAGCTCCACGTAGTATTGTTTAGATGGCTTCTTTTTGGGAGAGAATAAGTATATTTTCTTTACCATATTCTGGGTATCCATAGTTTACTAAATATTTATATAAATTTTTATATTATATTAAAATTATAATAATTTTAATATTTATATTAAAAAACTATTTAACTTTATTTAGATTACTGCCCCTCCCCCCAATTTACTAAGGTACTTGAGCTAAAATCTGTAAATATAGGTAAATAAATATTTTTAACGTTTGGTTTCTTGAGATGACATACAAGCATAAGATCGAAGGAGAAGCAAATATTTGACCTATCAAGGCAGTATCATGTAATGACTCTGAGAATTATATTTGCCAGTTCAAATATGTCTATAAACCTCATTTCTACTGCCCTCCAATAGAGCCTCACCAGGAAAGTAAAACAGCCTCAAGCAGAAAACAGCCAGAAAATTTTAAGCCCCATGACCCACGTTGGCCTTTTTCTATGGGATTACTTTAGAAACAGGATTTCTTTTATTTCCTTGCAGATAATCTGACAATAACACCCTGACTTTGAATGACAGCCCCTTTCTGTGACAAGCCCAACAGATGTTCTGACTTCTCTTCTAGAAAGTTCCAGCGTAAGAATGTACCATTCTCTTAAAAGGCTGTCATTAAGCAAATATATTTCCCTGGCCCCTGATGTTGCCAGAATCGGAACACGGAGTCCTGGGCCTTCAGTGTGAGAGTGGTTTGGCTGAAAAGGAGACTTGTGCTCTTTATTTTGGTATATAATGTGCATGCATTTGAAGACGACGTTTATGTCCTCCAGCGACCGCGATGGTGCCAGCCTGACCGTTCGCTGAGGCTGGCAGCCGGCTGCGCACGTGGTTCTCATCAGTCGGGGCTCGTGTGACGAGTGTTCGCAGCAGCGGAGCCTGAGGGTGGCAGGGACAAGGCTTTGTCCCTTTTCCGTCCCTTGGATTCGTGTCCGAGGGCGCCTGCCTTCTGGGGGCTCCAGCTGACAGCGGGCAGCACCTGGGTGATGTGTGCCCCTGGCATCTGGGTCTGGCTGGCACGAGGCAGCACCTGCAGGGGACGCGCACAGGCCTTGTCCCCAAGGAAGGGGGTCATTGCCCATTAGAAGCTCACTCCAGTGCTTTAAGTCTTTTTCTCGTTTTCTAGGAAGAAAACACTAATTTAGATATCCTTAGGAATTGAAGCAATTTCTTTGCACCAAACATCTCTCTTCTATAAGGAAATGACCCTTTCTTAGGTTCACTATTATCATCAACCTTATAGAAAAAGAGTTCTCATGGATTCAAAAGTGTGGCATTTGTCCCCTCCATATTCTTAATACTTCTGACACAATATCTCCCTTACATATAGTGTATATTTATTTTAACCCAAATTGGATTATACATATTGAATTGTAACTGTCGTTTTCTCACTTGAAAGCCCTTGATATATATGAATATATTAAGTACTATTCCAAAATTTGGACATACCCATATTTACCATATTTACGTGAACATAAATTGATGGAGCATTTAGGATGTTTCTGTGTGTGTGTGTGTGTGTGTGTGTGTGTGTGTGTGTGTGTGTGTGTGTGTTATAAAGATGCTGCACAAAATGCGCATATTCAGAAATCGTTGGCCACCTAGATATGCCTGCAGGAGGAGCTCAGGGTGGAATTGTGTGGTCAGCAGGCACCTGCCTTCCAAGTCCTGATCGATGGCACCAGCCTGTCCTTGGAAAGGTTTCTGCTCTCTGCCCTCCCACGGGAGACGGCCTCTCTCTGTGCCCTTAGCAGCAATTAGGGTTATCAGGCTGTAAGTCGTTGCCCACCCAGTGGGTGAAAAATCACGTCTAATGCTGTCTTCACTTATTTTATTTAGTCCTGGTCACAGGGATGTCTTTTCTGGGCCCCACCTATTTTCCCCATTTGTCCACAGTCCGCTTGCTGATTTGTAACTGCTTATTACATTAATGACCTCTGCCATTAACGAGGCAAATATTCCTATGTAACCACCTTTATACATCTTTTTATTCCTGACTCCTTGGCTTTTTATTCCATCTAGGAAAGCTCTCCCTATTCCTAGTTTATTTTGAAAAAAATTGAACAGGTTCTCTTCTGAGGCATTCATGGTTTTCCCTTTGTTATATATGTTAAAATCAGTATTAGGAAATGGATTTTTATGGAAGGAGTGAGGCAGGGACCCATATTTGTTTTCTCTGTCAATGTATCTCTACACACCATAATTAATTTTCTGATTCGTTGGAAGCATTGCCTTAATTATGTGTTAATTGCTGCATAGGTTGGGGTCCATTTTGAATGCTCTGTGTCAGGGCTTCTCCAAGAGCAATGGGCACATTACTCAGGATTCTCTGTGGTCTGTCTGGCCATCCAGAACAGCTGTTTTCCAAGGAAAATGAGATTCAGTCATTTGATTCATAAATATAAAAAATAAGATTAATTATGGTTGTCATAGAAGCCCCATTTCTTTCTTAGTAACTGTTATGTCTTTAAATGTTGTCCAGCGTGTGTGTTCACCTCAGTTAGCCTTTATTTGACAGGGTACAATTTGTCATGAGTAATTAATTTTCACATCACTTATGTATTACTATTTTCATTTTTAAATGTGCTGCTTTTGCTTTTTCTATTGGGCTGTGAAATGCCCCCTGTTCACTAACATGGGTCAGTGGCTCCGACGTAATTCATTGCAGTGTGAATGTGATTTGGGCCACCTCACGTCCTCTCGTCTCCTGGCGGAGGCTGTGGTGTGAGGAGCAGACACGCCCCTGCCGCCCCGACCGTCAGCCCGTGGCCACCCACCAGCAGCTGCTCTCGGCCAGGCTGTGTCTGGAGTGTCGCCCCGAAGACTCGGGGTCTGGGAGGGACTTTGCACGGGGTAGAGGCAGAGCTGAGCACCCGGCGGTGGACCAAGAGGTCCGGGGCCTGCGGGTTGAGCAGGTGGCAGCTGTGCCATGTCCTGTGGGGCTGTCCTGGCAGATGGCCCTCCCTAGGGGCACTCGATCCCTGGCCCCTGGTTCTTATCCTTGCCTCAATTCCAGGGGTTACCAGGATCCTTCCAATTAATTCCATCTCTGCTTAAGGAACCATCTGTGTTGTTAGTGCAAAACTCAAAAAGAAAGGGGCATAGGAAATATGACAGTGATATTTAGATTTTCTTGGACTGGCAGGCCGTCTACTCCTAGGCCTCAATATGTTCCCAGTGATAAAAGTCGGCCAAATATTGGTGTATCTGTGTCCTATGCTTTGTACTACGTTACCGCAACCTTGATAAACATTAAAACATTAACCTTTAGTGTGTTTGTGGGTCAGGAGTCCGGGAATGGCCTAGGAGGTCTGCACAAGGCTGCAGTCAAGCGTGGGCTGGGGCTGTGTTCTCATCTGAAGGCGCGACTGGGGGAGAGTCGGCTCCCAAGCTCACTCAGGTCATGGCAGAATTTGTTTCTCTGCAGCTGTAGTCTCCTGGCAGCTTGCTTCTTCAAAGCCAGCAAGGAGAACACGGCTCTGGAGCAAATCTTCTCTCAGGACAAGAGTCTCCCATAACATAATGTAACATGGGAGGGACCTCCCATCACCGTTGCCGTATAAAGTAAGATAACCGTGGGAGGGAGGTCCCATTGCCTTTTCCAGGTTCTGCCGACCGATGCCAAGGGGAGGGGGCCACTAAATGTGCAAACAGCAGATGCAGCCATCACGGGGCTACTTAGAATCCCCACAAGTAGCAGGAAGCCAGCAAACTTCCGTGTCCATTTTGAACAAGGACAGTGACAATTACCTGATTCCAGAACAGGGTCAAAACAGCATGTTTAGTACATAGTTGATGCATTATTTCTGTAAAGGTGGAGGAGAAACCCCAAGTGCTGAGACTGACCTCATGGCAGAAGGAGTCATAAATCCTAGTATTTCTGACAACTTGAGACCCAGACACACAGTCCCTCACCACAGAGGAGGAAAAGTACTAAGAACAGTGATTTGCACATAGTACTAGAAAAAGAGTTGTTAGAGAAATAATGCGCATTTATATGTTAAGATGAGGAAAGCAGAAAAAGCTATTTTAAAAATTGCTTTATCAAAATTATCAAATGATGTGCTTTGGTGGAGCCTCTGAAATCTCAGCCCCTAGGGGTGTGTCAGTACCATCTGGCAGAGCTGTGAAAGATGCTTGCCATTCCAGTGTCCCACACTCATGAGTGCAGATTTGCAAACCAAGTAGAAAGAGAAACTAAGGAAGCTTCGAATGGGGAAACTGGCTGATGGCTCAGATATATCAAGTGAAAAACTGTAAAAATATTCCACTCAGTCATGATGATTATGGTGGCGATGGTGGTAATGGCAGTGGTGATGATGGTGATGACGAAGACTGTGAGGATGACGTCAGTAAGATGACAATGAAGATGGTGATGGCGGTGGTAATGGTGATGGTGGTGATGAAGATTATGATGGTGGTGGCGGGGTTGGCGGTGGTGGTGGTGATGATGAATGATGATTTGCTAATTAAAAGAACATTCCAGCAGAGGGACTAGCACGTAGAAAGCCTCTGAAGGGGGAATGTGTTTGTCCTCTTTGAGGAACAGCAAAGAGGCCTGTGAGACTGGAACAGGATTTGAAGATGGGAATTAAAGGACGGGGTCTGAAGGGCTCCTGTGAGGCCTTGTGGGTTGCCAGGAGGGCTTTGGCTTTAATCTGAGTAAAATGGAAAGTCATTGCAATGCTTGATAATGAGTTTCTATAATAAATCCAACTAGAGTAAGTGACAGACAGAGAAAAAGAACTTCTAGATTGTAGGTATATTTATATGGAGTCTTCCATAAAACTAGTAGAATGTATTCCAGCGCATCTGAGATTATTTATGATACTTTGATCTGTGGCTCAAATGCTAGAAATAGAACTGAGATTAAGGTAACTATACCAATTTTGAGTTAATTTTTCATTTTACACAAAGCAGTAATCACCTCAGATACAATTCACTTAAGAAAAAATACAAAATGTGTGCTTTAAAAAAAGAATAGACAAGTTAGAAGATCACCGTACTCTATCTGCAAATATATTAAGGGCACCTAGTCCACAGAGAAGTTTTCTTGTGCATAAAAAAAGTGCAAGGACCCATCGGGCGTCACTCACTAGTAGGTCAGATAAATGCTTTGTTTTCCTGTCTGTTTTCCTGTTCAAATGCATATTTGTCCTTAATAATCCATTGTTTACATAATGAATTCTGTTCCAAAATTATAGATTGTAGCTTCCCCAACAACCGTGAATGATGAGTCCTCTCTTTGCCCTGGTGTCAAGAAATAAAATTATTCTGTGTAGCACACACAGCCTCAAGAGCAAGTTGATAAATGCAGTTGAATCGAGATAATTATGATTGGCTTTTTTAACAGTGTTCACTCTTCTGTGGAATACGTTTCAGATCATTACATCTTTCTGTTTTTATGGGGCTTCGTGGTCTCCCTCATCAAACAGCCATGGCTATGACGCAAATTACTGGAGGGGATGTTCCTATAGAGATCCAACATTTAAAACAAATACAACAGAGCTTTATATAGTCAAGAGGGAATTTATCTTCAGGCTCATCACGTTAGGAATCTGTATTTGTGCTGACAAGGCAACCACTACTCAAAACATTTTAAAAGACTATCAAGTGAAAATGCAGGCAGAGCCATTTACAAGTGACATAAAGAAACAGTATTATTTTCAATCCATGTAGATCACCTGTTACTTATTTACATATAAGTGAGCGTTGACCACTTTAGGCAGTCACCTGTGCTGAGGGAAGAGTCTTTGTCTGGGGGAGATAAACCTGGAATGCTGTGGGAGAGGTGACCAGATCTCATCAGAGGATGGGTGGAGGGCAAGCCAGTGCCAACGTGGGTAAGCAGAGCGGCTGATTTGTGTAACACAATCGACAGGCTCCAGCTAACTGATCAAGACCTGGGTCCCAGGCTCTGGATGCTTTACCAAGAATGGCTCAATCAAGCCACATAACAAGCTGACAAGTTGCTTTCATTTTCATTACACAGGGAGGGAACTGGGGCAGGGAGCAGTTAAGCCACTTCCCCAAGGACCCGTAGCTAGTAGGTCAAAGAGAGAGGAATTAAGTTGAGGCTCCAGAGTTTTGTGCTTAATTTTTATATGTGGCCTCGGTTTAAAGAAGGATATTTTTTTATTTGGACTTCTATCCCAACTTGCCAAATTCAGCTATCTCTTTAATGCATATCAGAGTACAAATTAAACATGGACTTGAAAACTAAAATTCAGTTTCTTTTTTTTCAAACCAATTCCCCAGTGTCTGCATGAGATTGCAAAGCTGCATACAACATACACAAACATTGACTGTTAATTAAATCAAAAAAGTTTTAAGAAGCTTTGAAGATTATTTTTATGCAGAAAATGTTCTCTGACTGCAGTGCAGTTAAGGCAGAAGCCAACCAGGCCACCTCAGAGCAGCGTGTCGTGGTTCTGGGCTGGGCGGCAGCTTGTCATTAGTCATCTCCTCGTTTTACTCCCCTGGCTCTCATTTTATATTTGTCCCTCTGGCTGGACCAGGATGCATGCTTCGAATCCCCACAGCAGAGACATCTAACGCAGACCTGTGGGTCAGGGACGCTTTCTGGAAAAAGGATGCTTGGGCTGACACCCTGGGGATGCACAGATGAGCAGAGTTAACCAAGAGGCTTGCAATCAAGCAGCCTTGAACAAAATCGCCAGCCACAGGCCCGGAGAAGAGGCCCAAGAGAGCAGCCTGCGGCCGAGCAGCAGAGCAGAGATGGAGGGAGGTGGGCTGGGAGCTGAGGTGGGGAAGAGGGCAGGCGCAGCAGGGCTGCTCGGAGCCTTTAAAGGGGGATGCGACTTTGTATCCCTCCTAATTTAACCCCTAAATGAACACTTCCTCTTTGTTGTCAACAAATATGCTCCCACTTCTTACTCTGAAAATCTTAAAGGCATTTTAAAATACAAGGGACTTTCTTAGGCAGTTGCCCAGATGAGACTTGGTTGTGCCTTTTCTTCTTGCAATACTAAAGAATGCCTAGATCTTCATGCATTCGCAGAGAGAACGTTATCTGTCCCACCATGGATGGCCAGCAGCTGTATAAAGACAAATGGCATGGAGCTCAGGGGTCAGGAGCACTCGAGCATTTCCCTGATCATCTCTGGACCTTTGATTCTGAATGTCCTTTCCTATTTTGCTTTCTGTATCCCCAAACCCTATGTGAGGTCAGGATGCACTGGCAAGAAACAGCATTTCAATCAACATCCTACTATTTTTAAAGACCTAACTTCTGTATCCCATTGTTACAGGGGGGCAGTTCTCTAGTGTCTGAATTGCAAGTAGGCTTGCTTTGGTGAGCACGTTGAGAATTAAAGAAAGTGGTCAGTTGACTGTAGCAGTGGGCAATGATGGTAACACAAGTAAATAAAATTGACCAACAGCACAAACATTTCATTGGAGTCAAGGGTTTGAAACTTCTGGTCTGCAAACCTCTTGCTGGAACTGCAATCCAAGGTTCTGGTTTGGGCATCGCTTGTTTCCTGGCTTGTTTTTGTTACCAGACAAAGGCAGTGGACCCTTTGCCCGATGCTCGCAAATGGCCAAGTCCTGAGACACCAGGTTTGAAAGAGAGAAACAGTATACTGCTAGGCGTGAAGCAGGAGAGCAGAAGGCCTATTGGCCCAAACTCTGTGTCTCCAAACTGCAGTAATTCTGATAGTTATATAGTATTGAAAGATGGGCAGGTTTTAGAATAATGAGCACAATGGCCCCAGATGATGTAATTAGAGGTGATCTAATTAATGAGCATGCGCAGATTGATTACGTGCCTAGTCACAGAACGTATGTAAGAAAATGGCAGCCTTATGATGATGGCATGATTTTTAGTATTAAAATGAGGTAGAGGTGACTTGTAGGTTAAAGTCTAAGCTACTGCACATGTCAGGCGGGCCCACTGTGGTTAGATCCAGCTTCAGTTGTCAAGATGATTTTGGACTTGGGGTGGGTTAGCTCTGGGCTGACCCAGGGCCCTTCATTAATAAACATTAGGGGCCGTCTTTAGTGATCATAAGACTCTAAAGTCAAAACAACTGATAAAATGGGTGCAAGCGAGGCTCCGTCACAAGGCTGTCAGCACAGGATAAAGCTAAGCAATCATCATCAGAGATCGAGGCTGCTGAGCTACAGTTCAGGTTTCAGGTATTTCCCTCTGTCTACTCTAATATACCAGAAAGTAAAAAGGAATATCTGTAGAACAATTCAGTAATCACACATCCTAACTTCTTGGTTACATTTTTGCTCTTAAGTATTAATTCACCCAGGAACTGTTCATGAGTTCCAGGATGCTCCTAGCAATAGGAAGGAAAAGACCTTATATATGTTGCATTTCAGGTGATTTCTTACTAATTTGTTTTATAGTTAGCCAGATTAACAATATTACATATTGTGTGCATAAAAATGAATTTAGTACACTATTTTTATTTTACAGATTCATCATTGGTGAGCAATTTACTCAACTTTTTGCTTACACAGGTCATTTTTAAGTCAAAATATTTTATAAATAATCTATCCACTGCCTCTTTGACTTCAGAATTGTATCAGAATAACATAATCTTAAGCCATAGTTAAATATCACTTTGGTTTATAGTCCCACAACAATTGACATTTGAGTTTAATTCAGTTTGGAATTGAATAAATGTTGGTACCATTGCTTTGTGGAATCAAGTCCTTGCTTAGTATAACAATATTTTAATAATCAATTGATTGTAATAATTGATCACAATGAACTGGTTCACCTGTGTCTGTCACGGACACAGACATGACACCTGACCTCAATGGACGCTGACGCTGAGCTCCACAAAGCAGTGATGTTGCTCAAGGTAAACAAGGTAAAAGTACAAAAATCACTCTGAATGCAATTCGCAAATGTTCTGATCAAGAAAATAGTGTTTCTTTTCCATCATTTCCTACCATTTAAAAATCAAACCGCTAGGTATCTTTAAACTGGCTCTTCTGATTGTTAAATGCTTTCTTTGAAATGCACGTTTCATTTACAAGCTGCCATTTAGTGTTCTGTTTCCGTGATGTACTGATATTGAATAGAGCCGTGGAAAGAACCCACTTGTTACAACCTGCGACTCCTTTGTGTGAGCCCCTCAGGCCATGTTGCCTGCTGGATATCAAAAGAGATTAGAGGCCGCCGCATTTCAGATCAAAGCACAAGCATCTGACACCCCCCGGGTTTTAACATTTGTCTCATTTAAAAAAAAGTAATTCAACAGAATTCTAAATAAAATGCCATTTTAACAAACTAATGTGGAGCACCTAATACTTCAAGCTATTAAACATTCACACTTTTGACATTGTGTTGAAAAGTGAAAGTCAACTTATTTCTTGCGGAATGATTAACCTCCACTAAAATTTGCACAGTAGTACAGCTATCAATCTGTTTTATTATAACACATTTAGACCCAAATGACTTTTAATGGCATTTCCTTGGACTCGGGAATGCTTTAGGCGTATTTTGTTTCCATAATAGAAGGCTTGTGTTGTTTAGTTAAAATTAGACCTCGTACTGAGTGCTGGCGCTAATTTTATGCCATAGATCCAGCTTCCCCACGCTAACAGAGAGGTACAAACGTGGCCAACACAGCTAGCAAGTTTGTGTATTGAGTGATGAATTTCTCAGAGGAAGGAAAACATTTCTGATGAATCTATAAGAATGATTGTGCAAGCATTTATAAATCTCCATTTTTTCCCACTTTTGAGCATATAGCTATGACATATGGTATGATTTTTATTTTAAGGTAATGTCCTTCAAATCAGTAGCAAATAATAAATTATTTAATAGTGTTGGCATTATTTACTAACAATTTAGAGGGGACTATATATCCCCACCTCACACCATATACAAAAAGGAATTACAAGTGGATTGAAGATTTATGTATAAAACATTTAGAAGTACCAAAAGAAAATATATTTTAAAATGGATTTTATACCATTAGAATGTGAAAAGCATGCCTTAATATTGAAACCAATATCATAAACCATAAAAGAAATGATTGAGTCTCTGAATGGTCAAACTGTCTTGAAAGAGAAGAACAAAGTTGAAATCATGCTTACTGATTTCACAACTTACTACAAAGCTACGGAAATGAAAACAGTGTGGCAATGGCATCAAAATAGGCATATAGATCAGTGGACTAGAACTGAGAATCCAGAAATAAGCTGCACACTTATGACCAGTTGGTTTTGACAAGGGCGCCAAGTCCACTCAAGAGGAAAGAATAGTTTCTTCAACAAATGGTGCAAGGAAAGTGGAAATCCATAAGCAAAAGAATGAATTCAGACCCCCACCTTCACCATATAAAAAATGAATTCAAAATGGATCTGTGACCTAAATATAAGCGCTAACACTATAAAGTGCTTACAAAAAAAGCATAGAGAAATATATTCAGGATTTGTATTAGGCAATGTATTTATAGATTTTATACCAAAAGTAGAAGCAACAAAAGAAAAAGTAGATAAAATGGACTTTATCAAAATTAAAAACTTTTGTGCATCCAAGGACATTATAAGAAAGTGAAGACAACCTACAGAATAGGAGAAAATATTCCAAAACCATATATCTGAAAAATGTTTAATATCATGAATATATAAAGAACTCCTACAACTTTACAACAAAAAGACCAACAGCCTAATTTTTTAAAGAAAGAGGGCCAAGGATTTGAATAGACATTTCTCCAAAGAAGATATACAAATGGACAATTAACATATGAAAAAATGCTCACTATCATTAGCCATTAGAGAAATTCAAATTAAAACTACAAATAGATACCACTTCACACCCAGTTGGATGGATATTGTTAAATAAACAAAGTTACAAGTGTTGACAAGGATGCAGAGAAATAGGACCCTTAGGACGTTGTTGGCGGCATGTAAAATGGTACAGCCATGGTGGAAAACAGTTTGGTGGTTGCTCACAAAGTAAAAAGTTACTACTGTATGATCAGGCAATTCCACGCCTAGTATATCCCAGGGGCTCAGACAAATATTTGTACACCAGTGTTCACTGCAGCATTATTCACAATAGCCAAAAGGTGAAAGCAACCCAAGTATCTCTCAGCAGATGAAGGGGTAAACAAAATGTGTCTATCCATAGAGTGGAATTTTATTCAGTCAGTAAATGAAATAAAGCCCTGGGACATGCTGTAACGTGGATGAGCCTTGGAGACAACATCATGTTGAGCAAAATAAACCAGACACAAAAGGATAAATATTCTATTATTTCTCTTTACACGAAACGGACTAAACCAATTCATAGCGACAGAAAGCAGAATAGTGGTTACCAGGGGTGGGAGGAAAGGGAAATGGGAGTTCTTGCTAAATGAGTATGAGTTTCAGTTGAGACTTATAAAAATAGTCTGGAAATAGATAGTGGTGAAAGTTGCACAATATTGTCAAGATACTTAATGTGACAGAATTATCCACTTAAAATGGTTAAAAATCATATTTGTTATTTGTATTTACCACAATTAAAATAAAATTAATAAAAAAAGAAATGATTGAAAATTTTTACTATCTAAAAATGGAAAACTATTTTAAATAGGGAAAGATGAAGGATAGATTAAAAGACTGGGGGGGGGAGTATTTCTGCAGATTCAAACATGCCAGGATCAATGGCCAAGATACTTTTTAAAACCTTTTACATCACAATGTATGTGCACCTTTCCTTGACCAGGTGTTGATGGGCGTTGAGGCTACCTGCCACCAGGTGCGAGGGGATAGAGCTTAGACGAGGACGAGGACGGCCTACGGCCGGGAGAAGCGCCACTTCAACTCCTGCTGTTAGAGTATCTATGTCAGTGAATGGTTATTTTTAAATTATAGAACTATATCCCACTTTGAAACTTCTAAATAGAACAAGTATTATCTAACCTTAATATCATAAGGTCATAACATAACTCCTTAAAGATTACTGATGTTTAAAAGTAAGTGAAGCAGCTCCCAAATGCCCCTAGTGTGGTAAGTGGCGGAACTCTAGGAGCTAATTGTGACATTAGCAGACACAGGCAGACCACAGCCCACACACTCACGGATTCTAATTATTCTGCCGTAATGCGGTGACTTCTTAGAGAGAACCTGCTGTCTCCAGTACAGCTGAAAAGGAGGACGTCCATTTTGCATGACTCCCTGCTGAGCTGTGTTTCTCTTCCCTTTGTCATGGAACAGATAGAGAAGAGAATCAGAATTCCACCTTTCTTGTGCTCAGGTGTGCTCTGACCTTACCTGCAAATGAGACACAGTCTGCAAGAGGATTTGAGGCTGGTTGGCTGGCTTTTTTTGCCAGGAATTTCCCTCAAGCATTGATATCCTAAAAGCCAGAATAAGTATGCAAGAAAAGCCTTATTCTCTCTCAACATGGAGTTGCGCAAGCATGCTAACTGCAATGCCAGGGCTTAATTTCAGAGCAGCAGAGAACAACATTTTCCCATTCTTTGTGATGCTGGAGCTAAAATAACCGTCTTTGTGATTATTGCTGTTATTCTCTGTAGTCAACATTTAAGTACCCACAACGAGGTGAGGCGTGCCTCTGAGGAATTTTACAGCTTCTGTTTACCCAGGCACTAAGGGTTTAGTCTTTGCTCTGTTGTCAGGAGCTGCATCTTTTTTAAGGTCTGAAAGGTACAAAACACAGAATTATTCTGGGTCCCCACTGAGATATAGAACATTCTACAGAGTCTGTTGATCCCTGGGAGTATTGCAATGTGTGGGTATCAGTCAGGGGTCCCCAGAGACTTGGAACCAGTGGGGCACAGGTGTGTGTGCAGGTCTATGATTTATTTCAAGGAACTGGCTTATGAATCGCGGGGGCTGGCAAATCCGAAATCTGTGGGTCAGACTGGCGGGCTGCAGACTCGGGCGGGGTTAATGCTGCATTCCTGAGCCTGAAGCGTGCAGGTCAGGCCTGCACACCGGAAATGCAATCCCCACAGTCTCGAGGCACAATCATCTCTCTCTAGGAAACCTCAGTGCCTGCTCTTGAGGCCTCCACCTGAGGGGACGAGCCCGCCCCTGTCATCACAGGTGACCTCCTTTGCCTAAGACTCCTGATAGTCAATGATGGCCATGAGACAGAATGCCGCCACCGCCCAGCATGCAGCTCTGCATTTCATTGACTGACTGGCTGCTGTCCCCTGGCTGAGGGGTCCGAGATTGACCCTCCCAGCCCTGGATGGGCACCGAGAGGCATTAGTTACAATGCATGTCTGCATCCTTCTCGGAGATGTAGGTCGTGTCAGCCCACATTGCAGATGTGGAAACTGAGATACAAGGAAATTTAAAAACATGCTAAGGTCCCACAGCTAATAAGGAACAGCAAGAGTCAAATTCAAAACAGTCTGACTCCAAAATCTGCTCTTAGCCGATGACCTTGTTTCCTCTCAGAATTCCTGTGGTGAAGGAGAAGATGGGACTCTGCACCTGCGTGGCACACCCTCAGGTGGGGGCCCCGGGCTCATGTGCCAGGCTGCTGTGGGTGGGACAGGGCAGGTGCCTGATGGAGCACTCACCTGAAACCGGGAAAGGTTCGGTGTCAGTAGTGATGTGGGGAAAACAAGGGGGACTGGAGGGGGTGGGGGGGACAGGAGCCGGGCAGGGAGGCCCCCGAGAGCCTCTGGGCTCGGGTGAGGGAGGCGGGGGTCCTGAGCAGGGGAGCCCCGAGCAGCAGTCCTGGCCCTGAGCTGGGAGTGTCCTTGCCACTGAGACCGGCGCAGGGGGGCAGGGCAGCTGGACAGGGGGGGGGGGAGGCAGCCTGCAGAAACAGGGGACAGAGCCAGCCGGGCCAGTCAGGGAGGACTTTGCAGGCCACCGCGTGTGCCCCCTAAGCAGGAGGCTGGGTCTGACAGCCCTGTGGACCGGGGTGCAGGGTGACGGGCTGGCCAGGATAGGTGGCTGCTGGCAACTGCTGGAGAGGGCTGCCAGGTGGGCGCTGGTCTCGGTTTCGGGATTGGTGGCCCACTTGGAGCCTGGAGCAGAACTTGCAGGAGAGGAGCGGGCAGACCAGGCCAGAGGAGCTGGGACCTGCCACCGGGCTCTCTCCACGCAGCGTGGGGGCAGCGGGCCTGCTGGTGTGAAAGGTCCTGTTGGGGGGTTGGGGGGGCGGTCATCCATATCCCTGTTTGCATTTCCCTGCGAGCTTGCTCAGCCGGCACTTGGCTTTATTAATTGAGTGCATCATAATTCTAGATAGATCTCCCAGAAGAATTAAATCCAAAAAATGGAAGGACAGTGAGCGGATCTGTGAACTGGGAATGACTGGAGAGGGGGCGATTGGGCAGAGTGGAGAAGCAAAGTGGCTCTGGCCCAGGCACAGCATTGGGGGCATCTGGAGTTCCCTATGGGCTGATTCAGGGTGTTTCCAAGGCTCTGGGCCTCCAGACTCTAACTGCGGCCTGCCAGGGAGGAAGGTGTGACGCAGCACCCCACTTGCTGAGGCAGGCCGGGCACCTGCCCTCACTCCTTACCAGAATGCATGTACCTGGGTGTGTGTGCATGAGCACATGTACACCTAGATGTGTGCACATGGGTGGACACACGTGCATTTAGGTGTGTATGCAGATAGGTGTGGGGGGCATGTGGGTAGACATTCACATGCATGTGTGCACATAGGCATGTCCATGTGTGCATATAGGTGTGTGCATGGATGCCTGTGCACATGCATGTGTGTACTTGGGTGTGTGTGCACGGGTGTGCATGATTGTGTGTGCACATGTGCACTTAGGTGTCTGTATGGGTGGGCACACGTGCATTTAGGTGTGTAAGCAGATAGGTGTGGGGGCATGTGTGGGTGCGTGTACAAGTGTGAACATGGTATGCATGTATGCATATAGGTGTGTGCATGGGTGCCTATTCATATGCATGTGTGAACTTAGGTGTTTGTGCATGGGTGTGCCCTGTGCATTAGTGTGTGCTTGGGCGTGCATGCATGTGTGCATGGCTATGGGTGTGCATAGGTGTGAGGGTGCATGTGCACGTATGCACTTAGATGGGTGTGCATATGTGTGTGGGTGTGTACTGCATGGGTGCGCACACCTGTGCTTGTAAATGCGTGTGTGCATATGTGCACACAGGTGTCTGTGCATGTGTGCAAATAGTGTGTGTGCATGGAGGTGCACGTGTCTGTGTCTGCCCAACGAGGTGCCTGAGTCTCCCCTCTCCTCCTGGCCTGGGAAGGGCTGGGCGGAGCAGCCAGCACCCCAAAGCCCGTCCCTCTAGCTGGTGGGGGGCAGTGAATCCTTGCCTGGCCTTGGTGTCATGGCTATCAAGCCCAGGGGTAGGGAGTGGAGACTGTGGGAGGAAATGGGTCTGAATCAGAGAAAATGCAAGACGTGTTACAATGAGGTTTTTGCCCTGGCTTTAAAAAGTTAGGAAACTCCATCTGGTCTTATTCACACCTGAAGGGCAGTCTGTGTGTGCATGAGTGTGTGTACGAAGTGACAGCCTGTCGGTCACTTTTCCGAAGCCTGTTCAGCAGGAGAACGCCCAAGCAGATTGAGCGGAAGGTCCCGGAAGGCAGGAGCAGGCTCAGGGATTCCCAGCAGTCTCCGGGCACCGGCTGCGGGGAGGTCCCTAAGCAGGAGAGGCCTCTGGCCCCCCGCAGGAGCGTCCGTCCTGGATGTCCCTGCACCCTGCTGTCCCAGAGGTGTCCCTGAGAATTCAGCGTCACCCCCTGGAGACGAGGCCAGTTCCAGACACTGCTGTTCCACAAACTGTTGCAAAGTTGGGGCCTTTCCGCCCTTGTATTAGGAAGGCTGCTGGATGCCTGGTGGCTGTCTGTCCTGGACCGTCTGTCCTGGAGCGCCCTTCTGGCCTGGAGGGGGATGGAGGAGGCCCTCTCCATGGCTCCTGCTGAACCCCAGAGCAGACATCAGCCGGGTGGCCCTCAGATGGGTGCTGGGTCCTTCGGGACACAGTTCGCCCATGGCCTGAAAGAATTGACACTGCTCCCCCAGTGCCAGTCTGTTTCCAACAGCACATCATACGTGGAGACAAGCCTGCTCGGTAAGCAGAGACCTCAGTAAATGCTAAAGGAACCTCCCCCCCAAAACAAAACAAAACAGATGGGCAGCGACAATGGAATTTGTCAGTAATTATAGACTTTCTCCATACTTTTAATTCTCCTCTCTGCCTCCATCTGCTTTCTCAGGTGCTGCTTAGAGAGAAAATATCTGAAGCAAAGATTTACAACTCGTTGTATGGAAGCCACAGAATTTGTGAGAAAAGGCTGGAGGGAAAAAGACGATTGCAATGAAGTGTTTACATTCATGTTTCAGATTTAGTTCTTTACCTTACACCTGTCAGATTTAGTTCTTTACCTTACACCTGTTACCACATACTAGCTGTTATCTCACCGTAGAGCAGGAAGTTCTTTGTAATTGTTGACAAAAAGCCCTTAGTTTCTCGGTCAAGCCTGTCTACTGACTTCACTCACTCGCTCGCCGCCAGAATGCCTCCCACGCAGGCCAGGTGAGCGGGGAAGAGGGCACAGACACAGCAGATGATGCTCTGTTCTCCTATTTGTACCAAAATTAGCTCACCGTCAAGAAGGAAGGCGAGTCATTTACCCCACTCACTGGAGTTCTATTTCTAAACTGATAACAGAGGGAACTATTTAAAGGAAGAAGAGGCAGCGGATAAAGCACACGTGAGTTCTCCTCCGAGCTGGATTGCAGACGGCACTCAGGCCCAGGGACATGGCAGTTGTCTGGGACGCGCCCCGGGGTCTTTGCCCTCCCCTGCAGCTGGCAGCTCAGCCGCCGTGAGCTCAGGCTGCCCTCTGTCAAGCCTCTCCCATCGCTGACAGTCTGTGGTGTTGTGATGTCATAACCCGACCTGGATTCTCTGGGCAAGAGGCCTGACTGAAGGGGGACGCGGGGTACAGGCAGACGGAGGTGTCACTGTTTGAATACTGTGTCCAGTGCTGTGGGGGAAGAATAAACATGTTTGTAGAAGAAGCAATCTCATGACTTGCCACAGAAAAAGTGTGTGGATTAGTGTGTAATCACACAATGATGAGCAAAGCAGATGTGTTAATTCTGGAACTCAAATTCAAATTAGGGGTTTTGAATGTTGTTTGACCATAAGTTGAGTTTGAACCAACCTGATGGGGTTACTTCTTTCACATTTTTTTGACTGAGGTATAATTTACACGCAGTGACATGCATGGACTTTAAGAGAGGGATTCGAGTTTGGGCAGTCGCCTACACTGTACAACCAACACTGCTGTCGAGGTTTGAACCATTTTCATGCCCCCAGAAAGCCCCTCCCCCCCGGGGGGGTCCCACACAGAGGCAAACGCTGCTGTGATTTCTCTCACTGGAGACCCCCATTTCCAGCTCCAGAACTCCCTGGTGCTTTTGAGGTCGTCCCTGTTGTCAGGTTCATCTGCTTCCTGCTTCCCACAGGTCGGACTCCCCAGGAAGCAGTGCTGAGTCAACGATGGGTGCGCAGGGCCCTGCTGGTGGGTGCCCTGGAGCCTGCAGCCCTGGGGGGAGGGGCACAGCAGCTGGCCTGGGCACGGGGAGGAGAGGGTCCGCGAGGCAGCCCCCTGGAGCTCTGGAGCTGGCGGCTGGGCAGATTGTCCCTTCCTGTGGACCAGGCATTGGTGATGCACAGCTTCCCCAGGGAGTCGCCCCAAAAGTACTGACAGCTGAGGGCTGTCCCCAGCAGCTGGGAATTAAGCCCTTTGTGTCGGAAGGGGGTTCTGGGCAGAGCATCACAGCTCCCCCACTTTGTTTCATTTCGTTGCTGAGCGGATTCCACTGTGTACGTGTCCTGCTGGTGGGCATCCGACGGGTTCCAGTTTTGGGGTGTTGTGAGTAAAGGGGCTGGGAGCACCCTTGAACGGATCTTTTTGTGGATATGCATTTTCATTTTTCTTGGACAAATGCCTCAAAGTAGAATTCCTGGGTCATAAGATAAGGTGGATTTTTAACTTTATAGGCATGACCAGACCTAATTTCCAAATTCTAAGTGATCACTTAATATAACGAATGAGAGTCCCATTTGCTCCACTTCTTGCCAACACTCAGTGAAGCCAATCTTTTTAATTTTAGCCATTCTAGAGGGCGTGGGGCAGTAGCTCCTCGTGTTTCCCAGTTACCTGGTGATGTGCTTCTTGGCCATTCCTATGTCTTCCTTTGTGAAGTGCTTTGATTGCCTGATTTTTAATATTTTAAATTATTGAGCCATGGAATTGTTTACTTGCTTCCAGTACAAGTCCCTTTATTAGATGTACGTATTGATAATGTTTATGCTCGGTCTGGGGATTGCCTGGTCTGTTTCTGATGAATTTTAGTGAACAGAGGTTTTCATGATGATGAAGACCATTTTGTCAACTTTTTCCTTTTGTGCTTAGTGATTTCAGCGTCCTGTCAAAGAAATCATTGCCTGTCTATCTCAAGGTTTGGGGATATGCTCCTGTTTTCTTATAGAAATGGTAGTCTTGCATTTACATTTAGGTCTACAATCCCTCTTGCATTTTTTTTCTTTGTAAATAGTTGCTTTGTTAAATGTGTCCTTAAAATGTGAGTGTGCCATCTGTTCCTGCCAGACATTTACTGATTCAGGGCTCAATCTTGTATTACGGTAACTGAGAGAATTCCTGTAGGCACACTTCTATTTTTTTTTTATTAATTTTTATTGAGATATAGTCACATACCATGCAGTCACACAGAACAAAGCGTACAGGCACACTTCTATTAATGACGTGTCTGCAGCATTAGCTTCCGTCCAAACAAGAGATACATAGAAAGCCTCTTTAATCATTTGGTTACACGACCAAGACTGTGGATTCTCTGCCCAATGCACTCAAATGACCAATTCCTGAGACACTTGGTTTCAAAGAGAAAGAGTTTTATTGCTAGGCACAAAGTAGGAGAACAAATGGCCTATCGACCCAAAATCTGTCTCCCTGAACTTAGTAATTCTGATAGTTTTATAGTTTGAAAAGATGGGCAGTTTTTAGGACAATGAGTTTGACGGCCCCAGATGATGTAATTAGAGATGATCTAATTGTTGAGTGTGTGCACACTGATGGCATGCCTAGTCACAGAACGTATGGAAGAAAATGGCGGCCTTCATATCATGACGGGCATAATTTTTAGTGTTATAATGAGGTAGAGGTGACTTGTAAGTTAAAGTCTAAGCTACTGCGCAAGTCAGTTGGGCCCATTTTGATAGATCCAGCCTTGGTTATCAAGATAACTTTGGACTCGGGGTGGGTTAGTTCTGGGCTGACCCAAGGCCCTTTATTAATAAACATTAGGGACTTTCTCTAGTGATCATAAGACTTTGAAGTCGAAAAACTGGATAAATGAGTACAAGTGAAGGTCAGTCACAAGGATTTCCGATCACAAGGGCACAAGATAAAGGCTCTACAATCATTTTCAGAGATCAAGGCAGCTGGATTACTGTTCAGAGATTTCAGTTATTTCCCTCTGTCTGCTCTAATATACCAGAAAGTAAAAAGGAATGTCTACGTAATGATTCAGTGATCACAGTCATCCCTTTCATCCTGACTTTTCAGTTACAACTTTGTAAAGCCACCAAATATATAGCCAAACTTTCTAAAGAAATCATATCCAGGAACATTGAGCCTTAAGCCAGGGAATCCATTATATCTTTCTGAAATGTTGAGTTTTACACAGATGTTCTCTGATGTGCTTACTTGTCTAATGTCTGTCTCCCTACTAGACTGTAAACTTCTTGAGGACAGGGACATACCTGTTTTGTTCACTGCAGGTGACCCAGATGCCATGTATAGCAGATACTCAATAAATATGTTGTTTTAATGAATTGCATTAAGTTTTGTGTATAGGGTAAACTATGACCAAGGTGTGCTGGTCTTTTGGCAAAAGATTTTTCCTTCTCTTTGAATTGCTTTTGTGCCTTGGTGGGAAATCAATTGCCCGTGGAAGAGTGGGTCTATTTCTGGACTCTGGATTCTTTTCCATTGATCTGTACGTCTTTTCTTATTCCAGTGTCATGGTCTCTTGGCTACTGTAGCTTTACAGCATGACTTGAAATCACACAACGCACATCCTTTAACTTTCTTCTCCTTTTTCAATATTGTTTTGTCTGTTCCAGGTCCTTTGCATTTCCATATAAATTTTAGAGTCAGCTTGTCAAGTTCTACAAAAAAGCATGCTAGGATTTTGATTGGAATTTCTTTCAATCTATAGATAAATTTGAGGAGTATTGATGTCTTACCATTATAGATTCTTCTGGTCTGTGAAGATGGTACATCTCTCCACTTATTGGGTCTTTAATGCCTCACAGCCATGTTTTGTAGTTTTATCGTAAAGGCCTTTTACATATTTCATTAAATTTATTTGTGAGTGCTTTATTTTTTCAATGATATTATAATGGCATTTGTTTTAGTTTATTTTCCAATTGCCTGTTATTAGAAAGAAATATAATTGTTTTTGTATATTGACTTTGTAGCCTGCATTTTGCTAAATTCACTTATTAGTGCTAATGGTTATTTCTTAGCTCCTTTATGATTTTAAATACACGCAATCATCACTGGTGGATAAAGACAGTTTTAGTTCTTCCTTTCTAAATTGGGAGCCTTTGATTTTTTTCCTTGCGTTGGGTGAGATGCCCAAGGTCTCCAGCGCCATGCTGACCACAAGTGGTGGGCGTGGCCCTCCTTGCAGCGAGGTTAAGTTTTAAAAGCTAATGCTATTTGACGTCGCCCTAAGACGTGTATCTTGATCCAGAAAGACGTGTGTACTCCTCAGCACTTATACGGCCTTCAAAACACTAAGCTAACGCTTCTGACAAAACAGGGTGACAATGTGATGGACGATATCCTGAGAACGACGGGAGCTCCCGTGTGTATCGGGGAGCCAGCCAGGGCTCAGGGCGCTTGTTCAAGGCCTGGAAACGGCCCAGCGCGCCTGGAATGAGACCCCCTTTCTCTGCCGACGTCCTCGTTCTCTTTGCGCCAGGCGCTGGGTCCAGGAGGTGTGGGATGCCCGGGAGATGGGTGAGGCCGGTGTACCTGGAGGCCGTTCTCAGGAAGCCGACAGCCGAGAGGGCGAGGGTAGAGAGCGGGGTCAGGAGAAGCCGCTTGGGGTCCTCGGTGCTCAGCCGGCTGCCTGCACACGTGTCGGCTCTCGCACATCAGGAAGGACTCGAGACATTTCCTGAGCCACAGGAGGGAAGTGTCAGAGCGGTCTGCTTAGGTACATGACTTCTAAGATCACAAAAGATGAAAAATGCAGTTTAATATAAGCTTCCGTAGTAAAAAATCACACTGAACCCTTTGACTTATTTTGGAGATGCATTTCGCCATCCAAATTAATTTGAAAGGAACTTTAAATTCTTTAAGTTCAGGTTAGACTTAAATGGGAACTTAAAAGTTAACCTGAAGTCGAACCTCCTTAATGACAAGATTCTCCTGTACTGGGGAATGAATTAAGGATGTTCAGGTCCTTTTTCCTAACAGGGTCATTAAATAAAGTGTATTGAGATGATTTGCTTTGACTAAATTTTATTGTGTGGTTACTACATGCAAGGCCATGTTCTAGTTATTTAACGTGCATTATCCCAGTTAATCCTCATGACTGATTGGGGATACTATTATGATCCTCATTTTACAAATGAAGAAATGGGGGAGAAAATTTGAGCTGCTTCATTCATTCAGTAAATATTTATTGATGCAAAGGGATAAGATGGTAAACAAAAACCAAGATTATTTTTCCTCGTGGAGCTTGCATTGCTAGTAGAAGAGAGTCTTTCAGTCACTCTACTGATGATTTGGGCATTTTTGCTCCTCTGGGCTTTCCGTCCCTGTTTTTGGTTCGGGACACTGTTTAGGAAGACACAGTGCACACCACCCACAGCCGGAGGGGAGAGGGTGCAGCCCTGGCCGGGGCTGGCGGGATCGTGGCCAGTCTGTGGGATTTGGGTGCACAGCTGGGCTCTAACCAAGTTAGCGGACTTCCCAAGAACTGCTTCTGTGATTCTGATACGCTTGTGGGATGGGCAGTTTGCTAAACCAGCATCATAACTTTTTAATGAGATATACTTTCATAGCAGCCACGTCGTGGTGTATAAACTTCACTTCTCAGCCGTTGGCTGCAGTCATTTTTCCTGGCAGTGCCCTCTCCGAGCACAGCAGAGGGAAGTTTTGGGCCGCCCGCCTGCCCTCCTTCCTCGGTGAGGTGGTTTCTCCTCCTGCTCCCAGGCTCTCGGCCCTCTGCATGTGAGTTAGCCTTCCCAAGTCTGCTCCCCTCAGCCTTCATTCTGCTGGATGGACCTTACTGGTCATCCGTTGCTGCGTAACTGGGCTACCACGAGCTCAGTGGCTGAAAACAACGCGGGTCCTCTCAGCTTCTGTGGAGGGCGTCTGGGTTCAGCTCAGCTGGGTCCGCGGCTCGGGGTCTCGGGGTATCACCGGTCTCATTGAGGTGTCAGCCAGGTCAGGGTGTCAGCCAGGTTGGGGTGTCAGCCAGGTCAGAGTGTCAGCCGGGTTGGGGTGTCAGCCAGGCTGTGTCGGGGTATCAGCCAGGTCAGAGTGTCAGCCGGGTTGGGGTGTCAGCCAGGCTGTGTCGGGGTGCCAGCTGGGTTGGGGTGCCAGCCAGGCTGTGTCAGGGTGCCAGCCAGGTTGGGGTGTCAGCCAGGCTGTGTCGGGGTGTCAGCCGGGGCTGCGGGCTCCTCTGAGGCTCGCGTGGGGAAGGATCCCCTCTGAGCTCTCGCGGCCCTTGGCATTTGGTCCTGGCGGCTGAGGGACCGGGGTCTCTGCTCCGTGCCTTGGGACCACCCCATGGATGCTCACATGTGGCACTGGCTCCTCACAGCCAGGAGGGGGAGGGACGGCCCGGTGGGGGTCTCAGGTTGTGGGGTCACGGACAGGTAACCACATACATCCTCCACAGTCTTGGTGGAGAGCAGGTTGCAGGCGCCCCTACATCACGGGGAGGGGCACGCAGGGCTGTGTCCCCAGGAGACACCTACCACCACCCCCACCCCGCCCCTGCCGTCCTCACTCAGAGGCTCTCTCCCTCCAATCTGGAGTAAGCTGGTGGTGCTCCCTCCACCGTGCTCATCGGCGCATGGCGATCTGAGATTTCATCAACAGCCCCTCTTAGCCTCACCTCCTACATTTCAGCCAAATCACATTTAAAACACATAGGCCTGCGACCCCAGGAGAGAAACTGAACAAAGTTTTGACAGGGAACATTGAAAATGTAAATGTATGTATTCAGGAGATGCTCATGAAATATAGTTTGGGTGTGAGTTCTCAATTGGCTGCATCACAGACCTGTGGGACTCGTGTGTAAATGACCTGGAGACACTCCCAGGGGACTCGTGTGTAAATGTCCTAAGGACACTCCTGGGGGACTTGTGTGTAAATGTCCTGGAGACACTCCAGGGACTCGTGTGTAAATGTCCTAAGGACACTCCCGGTGGACTTGTGTGTAAATGACCTGGACACAGTCCCAGGGGACTAATATGTAAATGTCCTGGAGACACTCCCGGGGGACTTGTGTGTAAATGACCTGGAGACACCCCAGGGACTCGTGTGTAAATGACCTGGAGACACTCCCGGGACTCGTGTGTAAATGACCTGGAGACACTCCCGGGGGACTTGTGTGTAAATGACCTGGAGACACCCCAGGGACTCGTGTGTAAATGTCCTGGAGACACTCCCGGGACTCGTGTGTAAATGACCTGGAGACACTCCCGGGACTCGTGTGTAAATGACCTGGAGACACTCCTGGGGGACTCGTGTGTAAATGTCCTGGAGACACTCCTGCTCAGTCCAGCCTTCCCTTAAACCTGCCCCTACACTTGACTGCCTCCTTCTTCCTCCTTCCTGTTTCCCCTGGCACCCACCTGTCAACAGATCAGGTTCACTCTTTCATCTACTCATATATTCAATATACAGTTACTGAGCACTTGCCCAGAGCCTGACCCCGTGCAGGTTGTACAAGGATAAATTTTTAGCTTTCTAAAGCTGACGAAATGGAATATACCAGAAATGGGTTGATTTTTACAATGGGGATTTAGTAACTTACAAGCTGACCGTTCTTTAGCTGTGAAAATGTCCAGTCTGAGGCAGCAACAGGCAGTGCTTTGTCCCCGAAGCCCAGATCCCAGCAATCCTGAGCTCCTCTGCCTCACTGCCAGGCGTGTGGTGCAACCGCTCATCTCTCCCTTCTCCCCAGGGTTTCACTGCTTCCAGCTTCGGGCTTCAGTGACTTCCTCTCTCAGCTTCTCTGGGGCTTCTTTCTGCATTTTCTCTGTCTTTTATTCTCTTAGAAAGGACTCCAGTAAGAGGATTAAGACCCACCTACAATACACCTTAACTGAAATAGCCTAATCACAAGGTCCCACCTACAGTAGGTCTACACCCGCGGGGATGGATTAGCTTTAGAACATGCTTTTCTGCAGTGCAGACAGCTTCAAACCACCACAGTAAACAGTGACCTCCAAGGGCATTCTGTCCCACGAGGGAGGCAGCCGCGGAGAAGGCCGGCGGGTGACTTCCACGGGGAGGTTGCTTTGGAAACTCAGAGGCCAGGCCCCAGAGGACTCGTGTTCAAGCTGACCTGCCCCTTGGCGCTTCAGCTGTAGGTGCACAGCCCGGGACGTGGAGGCCAGATATCGAGGGCCGATCACCCCGAGTGGACAAGGAAAAGGAAACCCCGAGGGAGGCTGGGTCCTGCTGGCGGTGACAGAGGAAGGTGAAAGGAGACTTGAGAATGCAGGCTTTTGGGGAAACCCAGGCGAAGGGAAGAGAATACGCCGTGCATTTCAAGCACCTGCAGCGTTGGTGAGCCGAGAGAGAAAGTCTCTGTCTTCGGATGGGAATATCAGTTTCAGAGTAAGGTTCTAGATACTTCCATATTGACATAAACAATGGAATACTACTAAAATATCCATAGTGCTTTTGCATGAAGTGAAAAACTCCAGATGAAGCAAGTAATATTTAACTTGGAAAAGGAACAAAAATAATCACCCAAAAATGACAGACCCAATTGAGTAACACACGTTGACGTTGACTGTTATCGTAAGATATGTGGTTGGAAATTGTAGCTATCATTGGGTCACAGAAAGGAAACACTGTGTCACTGGTTCAAAAAACAATGCTGGGTAGACACCCACAAAGTGGAAATAAAATAATCTGAAGAAACAGTGGAGACTTTGGGGTTTCGGGGTGGGGGGTGGGGAGGTTGGAATATTTATGGCAAAGCAAAATGCACAATTTCTCCTGCTAAAAGTATATAGAGAGAAGCCCATCCAGCCACAACAGCTGCAGCCCTCTCTTGCGCGGGCCTGGGGGCTCCAGCTCTGAGCAGCACGGCGGGCTGCCCCTGCAGAGTCTGCAGATCACGCCTTCCCCTAGCCTCCACACGGCACCTACACGCAGAGCTGCATGCAGCCAGCGCGGGCTCCTCCTTCGTACGCTGGCCTTGGCAAAGCTGCCAGAGATATTTTCAACAGAGGGGTTGGTTTGGGTTGGTGCAACTGGTTGTGAAAACAAAGTTGTGCCCTGGTGTGTAATTCTCCATATCTGGTTCATCTACTACAAACTGTGCCAAGTTACCGGGACCTGAAAGACCAAACACAAATGGCGTGAGTATGGTCTCACCTTCACAGAAAATGGGAATGCTGATGACACTCTGGGAACAGAAATCGCAACCAAAGGCCAGATTTGTCAAGGTTTGAAGCTGACATTCAACACCATCTTCTCACCACATGCAGGAAAGAGAAGTGGTGAAATCAAGTCTCCTTGCAAGAGGGGGTGTGTGATCCTTGGTTGGGGTTATTTTGATTTTGCTGGACTTGCAACCCATGGCTCAGCCGTCTTTGGTTATGAGGGCTGGCTTGTTGGTGCCAAATCAGAGCCGACAAGGAATAACTTCCCAGTGGGCTGCAGGACTGGGGACTTCTAGCTACACACTAATGTTGATGAAGGGACAGAATTTGGAGGGTTGGTTAATTAGAGTATGTGGCGGTCTTGAGACACCAGAAAACCTTGCGTGGACATCGAGAACCAACAGCACTTGTTTTGGCGTTGCAGCCAAGCGTCAGTTGGCTCCCACTGATTCCGTTTCTGCAGAAGGTAGCAGCCCTAGTTGCGTTGGGGTGGGCTACACAGAGACTCGGAGGCCTGGTGGAAAGCTCACACCTGCTCTGGTGGTCGGGAAGAGCTTTAACCTCCAAGGCCGCAAACTTGGGCTTGCCCTGGAGTTGGGGGCTTACTCCAGTGAGGTCACTCTGGGAATGGGGCTGTGGAAGATTTGGCTTTAATCTATTTCTAGCGTGACCAGCAAGCTTTTTCAAAACAAAGGATGATGTAAACAAGAGCTGTATTTTAAACTAAGGCAGTTATATTTTATATACTTGTTAGCTGGTTTCTAGTTGAATTGATTATCTAGTTACAATGTTGCAGTCATGCAGTCACCTATACATTATTTAAATGTATTTGACTGCTAAATGTGCTACCCACCAATAATAAAATAGACCTTTATGAAAATTGTGGGGGGAAAAAGTATATAGAGAGCTCTTTTAAAGTATAACAATTATTTTGCAACTAAAAGGTTGCTTCTTATATATCAGGACCCTCTCTAACTTGTAAAAATTTCCTGTGCATTCTCATAACTGAAAGCATCTACTTAGAGAAGTTAGGGGATGAAACCTCTTTAGCACGAGTCCATTGCTGCAGAGTGGCGTGTAGATTTAAAAGGAAAATATTCCAAGCCCATTGTGTGAGTCTGCTCCTTAACTCTGTGATTCTATGACTTGTTCCGGAATAAATCTCATCTTGATGAAAGATTAGAGCAGAGCACCCTCAAAGTGCTCCACCTTCCATTCTTTATAGCCCACTGGGAGGACTTGTCAACTTCCCTTAATGGAGAAGCAATTTGCAGTCACTGAAATCCATTTTATATTATAAAACCTCTTCCATGTGTGCAACTTTCCCTAGAGGGTTGTTTTACTCGGAGGCCTTCCTTAGGTTTAGATTTAAGTTCTCATACAACTAAGTGTGTTCCTAGAAACTAATCTTATAGTTCCTTTATATTAGCTTTATTTGCTGTTTTGAAATACCAAGAGCGTGAATGTGAAGAGCTGTTGAAGTTAAGCTGTTAAATAAGAGAAACGACTTAGTGTATTTTGTTTGTGATTCCCTTACGATATCATTTGGACATCTTTTAAAGATCCCAGCATACTACAAACGAAAGTATTGTAGAGACATGTTTACTCTAAAGGAAGGAAGAATTAGCAGTGGCTATGAGTTCTTCATCTGTTTTTGTTATGGAATGCTGAGCTACTTCATAATGGGAGTGTATAAAATAATCCTGAAAATCCATCTGCGTTTCTTCCCTGAATGCAAAAATCACACAAACAGTTTTAAATTCACCTTCCTAGTAGTGATGCTTTGGCTCTTACAACCACCCAGTAGTTCTGTTTTTCATCTTGACTAGTCTTCACCTACACTCCAATTACTTTTTTTGTCTAAAGATGCAGCAAAGTTGCCTCTAGGTTTTCACGGAGCTGCACATAGGGACTGGCACACCATATTCCACTTGGGGCCACTGTCCCCCCCGGCCAGCCCACCTCCTCCTTCCTTTGCCCCAGCAAGGGCTGCCCAAGCCACCTGTGCACGTCACCACTCCACGCCCTGCTCTATTTCACAGCTTTGTTGTCATCTAACCAGGAGTACAGTTTGCCAGTTTATTATGTTCATGTCTTATTTTCTGTCCTTTTGTTAGAATGTGAACTCTTTCAATGCAGGTATTTTGGCTTTTTGCATAATTCTGTAGTCCAAGTACATAGAACAGACCCTGGCTCAAAGGAGACGCAAAATAAATACCTGTTGAATGAATGAACTACTGAATGAATTCTCAGGACACAGATCTGTCATGGGTGTGATGTAATGTGAATCCCACGAATTCTCAGTGGTTCGGAACTCAACGCAGAACAGTCATAATCCAAGTGTCTGCTAACTGGTAAATGCAGCAGCAGACTTGGCTCTGCCCATAAGTGGCATTTTACTCAGCCACAAAAAGGAACAGAACACGACACACACAACCGCATGGATGACTCTCAAAACCGTCGAGGGAGAGAAGCCAGATGCAAAGACTGCCCCTAGCATCATTCCACTTATCTGGAAAAGAATTCTAGAAATGTCCTACAGGGACTGGCCCGGGTCAGACACCAAGAGTGGGCTGCAGTTCACCTGCAGAGGGACACGCTGGGACGCCAGGGCTCTCCAAGGATTCCAGGTCACTCAGGTCCTCCAGAGAGATGGAGCCCATGGTGTAAACAAATGAACACACATGAAGAGAGTTATCTCCAGGAATCAGCTCACGCGATTACGGGGACGGGCAAGTCCAGAGGCTGGAAACCCAGAGAGGAGTCAAGGCAGAATTTCTTCTTCTGGAAAACGGTTCTTTCAACCGATTGTCTGGGGCCCACTCACGATATGGAGGATGAGCTCCTTTACTTGAAGTCAAGTGGCTGTAGAGGCCGATCCCTGCTGCAAAATCCCCACAGCCACATCCGGCCAGCGTCTGCCCAAACAAGCGGACACCATGGCCCGGCTGCCGTGACACAGGACATCAAGCACCGCGTGCTCAAAACCTTGATGGTGACAGTGGTCACGCTCCTGGACGTATTTACCAGACTCTGAATTATCACTTAAAACGGGTAACTTTGGGGATTTTGTAAATGATTCCTTAAAAAGCTACAAGTGATAAACAAACAAGTACAGTTAGCACTGACAGCTCACCATCAGCGTTCCCCTTCCCTTGATTTAGATGGCAGCTCGCCATCCTGAGGCATCTCCGGATGAATTCCAGCCTCCTCCGTGTGGGAAAGCCATGGCTGTAGCAGCCGATAACGTTTAAAGCCTCGTCTCCACCAGCCCACAGTGCCCCCTCAACACTTGACCGGCCAGGCCTCTGCTGGGGTCCCCGCTGTCAGAGTCGTTTACCTCTGCACCCCGGGACCCCCGTCCACTGTGTGTGTTCCGGACGCCCCAGCATGGGGGCCAGTCCTCGGGGGCCTCGGTCAGTTCTGGTGACCCACTGGACGACGACGTGACAGAGAGGAAGATAAAGTGGAGTTGACCATCACTGGCAGACTGGATGTTCTCTTACTATTACCAAAATCAAACACAGGGCCCCGTCTGGGATTTTGTCCATTTGTCAATTTGCTATAATTAGGAAATAGTGTAAATGTCCACTCCTTTCTCTGTCACCTGTTCTTCAAGGGCCGTCTGTGTGCCAGAGGTTCAGTTAGGTTCCAGGCAGGTGATGGCCAACAAGACAATGGTTCAGACCTTACTTATTTAAGCCAAGGTTTTGTATAATTTGGACATTAATTATTAATGATGTCTTTAAGGTCTTCTCTCTATGGATTTTGGTCAGTAAGTTAAAATACTATTAATTTTATAGCACTTATCATAGTTTTAAATACAGTGGATAAAGCATTTGTTTTGCTTATGAAAGGAAGTGCAGCTAATTACAGACACTTTTCCTCCCAGGGCGGAAGTTTTCGGAAAAGGAAATTCCAGCCCCGCCTCTGGAAGGCTTTGTTTTCCAGGGCAGCTCTCCCAGCTGGCCGCCCAGCCTCTGAGTGAGCACACGTGGGACACCACACCCTCTGCAGAGATGCAGGCAGGAATTTTGTTAATCCTTTTAGCTTGAGCAAGAAGAAGGAAAACTTAGGAAACCATATGAAAATATCAGAACAATAGGAAAGAAAAGGCTGCCTTACAGGTTTGTTTCTTGTTCTAATACTCGTGGAATGCAGTTTTCACTGATGCTTAGTATAACTAGAATGTCCACAGTTGTAATTCTTCTCTTTCAAAAAGGTCCTCCTTTGTTTTTATTACCATGTTGAAATATCTCAGAATTGTAAAATAAAAGGTGTATTTTAGCAAGCATTAAGTTGTAATTGCTACAGAGTAAGCATTTTGAGAATAAACACTAGCTACAATACAGAATTTTCACTGAAATTACGAGATCCAGTGAAAGTTTGATTTGTTTTTTCGTACAGTTTTCTAGGCAAGCTCCTCCTCCCAAGATGCCTTTCACAAAATGCAGCCAAGTTTTGGGAACAATATACCAAGTTTAAGAAAAATCTCAGTAGATACGCACTAGTAAAAACTACCTGCATACTTTAAAAACACTAGCATAATGCCTTTCAGTTTCTGAGTTATGATTTCTTTTACCTGATTATTAGAACCTCTTGTGTTTAAGCAACCTTCTAACTTTACAAATTGCCCTGTAGAACCTCACCAGAGGAGGGCAAGAAAGGCTGTTTTCTGCTTTCTGGTAAATCTGATCATGGTGGATGGAAAGAAAATAATTGGCTAAAGTGATGCTTTTAGATGATCAGTGGATTTCTGTTCTTTCTTCTAATCATTGTATCTAGAAACAAACTGATGACATTTCTAAAAATCCGATTTGGAAAGTTATGAATTTTGTGTTTGTTTCTGTCCCACAAGGCAAGGTTTCTAGGGGTGCAGGGCCCGTCACCCAGGGACGTGTCATCGATTCAGAGGGTCTCCGTGGCCAAGTCCAGAACCTGGGGAACCCACTGAGATCTGCCGCGTCTCCTTGTCGATGACCACAACCAGCCACCGTGGCTCCCCGGGCCTGACAAGTCTCTCCCCCCATGACCCCCCACTCGTCACCCCTCACCCCCACTGCCTGGCTGAGCTGGCGGCACCCGGGCAAGCAGGACTCAGGATCAGTACGCGCGGCGACACTGATCCAAGGGAGGAGGGTCTTTTGCCTCCTCCGTCGCTCGAGCCTTCGTTGCTGCTCCCGGCGTGGCAGGGGCCTGCACTGCGGGGTTTGTTACTTGGTGACCGTCGCGGCTCTGAACTGTCTTCTCCAGCCCCTGAATTGCACATCCACCATTTGGACCTTGACCACGGGAAAGGACTGGGCCACGAATGGCCCCGACCCTGAAGTGCACGTTATGTTTCCTTCCAACTTGTTCCTATTAGGTGCCAGGCTTCCGGCTGGGAGGAGACGGCAGGTGCCAGGCTGGGGCCCCGTTGGGGTGAGCCTGGGGAACCCGTGACTCCATACAATGCATCATGGCATGCTGGTCTCTGGAAGGAAAAATTCTACCTAACTAGGCCACTCGGTTTGATTTCTTTCTGGAAGTAAATGAATAAATCAGCGAAGTGCTTTCAGAGCTTGGAAAATATTTAGACTGATGAGTGGAAAATCTGTAGATACCATCATGTCCGTATTTTTAGAAAGGTTTAATAATATGCTGTTCCTCAAATTCCAGTAGTTGTATGATTTGATGACAGCATATCATAAAAGTTAGAAGTAGTTGTGTGTGAAGACGGCTCGTACAGGCTGGTGGGCCAATTGTTGAACGTGCAGGCGTTTGGCGAGCCAGCTGATGTCCAATTTGCGAGCCTGTTGGTAGCTGGAAGCAGCCATTGTGGGGGTATTTTGATCATGGAAAAGGGCAAATACTACCCACCCACCCCCATGGCCCAAACTGGTTGTAAAGCATTTACCAGCATATCACTGAGTAAGGGACTGGCTTAGAGATACAGGACACAGAAGGGGATAAACTCAGAAGAATTATGAATATATGGCTTCCTCAGAGTTAGGGGTTGGGACTTATCTTATTTAGCATTTTTATAAACTCCCTGGAAAACGGTAGGAAGCAGAGAAATGTTGACATTTTTCAGATGACATTAAACATTTCCAGAGTCAAACCGTAAACCTATGGGATTAACAACCAGAACCCTCTGTAAATGTGTGAGTTGGCTGAAAAGTATCAGATGAACTCAAATAAGGCAAGAGTAAGGCAATTTGGGAGGAAATTATCTTAAAATACCCTTGTTAAATGATATGTTCTAACCTTTAGGTTGGGACCTAGAAATGAAATTTAAGGATTTCTGTCGACTTTTCTGTTCGCTAGTAGAGCTTGGGAGCTGAGGTCACACAAAGCCCCTTACGCGCCGAGCTCTCTCCGAAGCTCTGGAAAGAGTAGGACCGCCCCGTCCTTTAAAGAAACCTCGGCACACATTCCTGCAGTGTGGGATGGTGTCCTTCAAGGAAAACGCAGCAGAGCTGGAGAAACGTCGAGAAAAGTGTGCAGCTGATCAGGAACCTGAGCCGGGCATCCAGGAATCCCAGGTGAGGGCAAGCGGACATCAGCTCCGAAGGCCTGGCAGGTGTTGGGCAAGGTGAACAGAGATGAGGGACCCTGGGTGTGTGAAATAGGAATTTGTAGGTAAATAAAAAGAAACACATGATTGTTTCTCAAGGAAAAGAAGGAATGATAGCAAAAATGACATTTGCCTCAGAGTTGAACTTCCCTCAAGCTTTGGCAGCTCGTTACTTTTCTGTATCTCTGCACTTGTCCTGTAATCATGACCCTGTATCAGGCTCCAGAGGAGAAGGCAGAGGGCGGATCCTCCCGGCACGTACCCTGAGAGGACACGTGACCTATTTTTGTTGTTCCTGTTTCTTAAAACAGAAAGGAATGGATGGGCCATTAAAATGCTTTTCTTTCATTGCTGGGCTCCCCAGGCAGGGCGGTGTCCCGGACACTTTTTAAGGAAATTTAGTTAGGATTAATTTCATTTATCTAATTACAACTCATTTTGACTAAATCCTCAGTTTCCTTAAAAAGTCAGTTTCTTAAGAGTGAAGTAGACAAAAGCAGATAGATAATCAATAACACTCTTTAGAGAAAGAAGCTATACTGAGTGTGAACACTCAGGGCTGCTTACTTAACCTTGATGAAACTGGCAAGCGAGTACCTTTCAAAAAGAAAACAAGGCTCCACATGCTCTTAATAATCGAAACTTTAGAAAACATGATTCTGTTTAAGGTAATAACTTAGATTTTATTAAATATATAACTAGGTTGCTTTTAAGTGGTTGGAGGGTCTAGGATAACCTATGAATGCTCAGAGCTCTGATAGGTGACCTAAATAGATATTGCACTTGTTTTTTTAACATAATGAAATACACGTTCAGAAAAGTGCACAACTCATACTATATAGTTCAATGAACTTTCACAAAGTGAACAAATTTATGGCCCCACCATCCAGTCTAATGCACTGTGTATATATATGGAAATGTATATATGTGTGTGTATATATATGGATGTCCCTATGTGTGTTACATAGGGATGTGTGTGTACATGGATGTGTATGCGTACAGTGTGGGTGTATTTATGTACATGGATGTGTACACGTGGGTGTGTAGGTCTGTGTATATATGGATGCATATGTGTGTGTGTGTGTGGTTGTGTATATGTGTGTATATGGATATGTGTATGTATATGTGGGTGTGTATGTGTTGGATGTGTGAATGTATGGCTATATAAATGTGTGTGAACGTGTATATGTGTGCAGATGAGAGTGTGTATGCACATATTGATGTGTGTATATATATGGATGTGTATGTGTGGGTGTGTGTATGTTTGGGTGTGGGTGTACGCAGGTATGTAGGTGTGTGCATGTGGGTGTGTGTGTCTGCGGGGGTGTAAATGTGTTGGTGTGTATGTGTGGGTGTGTACGTGTGTGCATGTACGTATATGTGTGTGTGTGTGTGTGCATGTGTGTACGTGGCATTCTCAGCACTCGCCCTACTGACCGTCGAGTGAAATCCCCACTGTTGGTTTGGATACGTGTTTGGAAGATGGCGGTCAGGTAGATAGTGTAAGAGGGTGTAATTCAGCTTTGTGGGGGTGGTGGCACCCGGTTGTGGTTGTGCGCGTTCTAAACACCTTTCCGCTGGGGCCTCGTGGTCTTCCCGGCGGGCTCTTTGGAGACTCTGGGGTGGGGCGCCCCTGAGTGTGCGGGGGTCCACGGCAAAGGGGGTCATTTGTCCGTTTCCCACATGGAGCCATCAGGCCCATTTGCTGTCTAGTCTCACTGGGGCCACTCCTGGTGTTTTGTTGTTTTAAAAATTATATTTATTAAAAGGCAGATACTTTTTAAAATGAGGAAACGTACCATCTCCCAGTGCTGCGGTCCGGTACCGAAGACAGAAGACAGGAAGGCACGGCTTTCAGGAAACAAATGTTCTTAAATGAAGGGCCGGGACTTAGGATTTCCATTCCTTTCCGTCCCGCCCTAAAGGATCTTTCGACACACTGAACCCTCTAAGTTAAGGGGGTTGGCCTGGGGCTGGGGGGGCTGGACCAGCCCGGGCCTCCCCTCCCCTCCCACGCCTATCTCCAACCCTCCCCCTCCCCTCTTCCCCCCTCCCCCTTG
>PVKY010000109.1:0-76807 GCA_004027775.1 Bradypus variegatus
GTGAGCCTCGTGGCGCAGGGCTGGACCCATGCTGAGTGTGCGGTAAATGTTTGTCACAGTTACTCTTATATTACGCTGATATTGCCACTGTCATCATCATCAACAACTGTCAATTGAAGCTCTGTCTGCAAAGAAAGCCAGGCCGACTGCCCAGCAGAGTGTTTTCCCTCCTGGGCCTGGTGAACCTGGAAGCACCAGGAGGAGGGCCTGAGCTCTGTGTGCCCACGTCCCCACTGTGCTACCAGAACATCTGCATATCCCTATCCATTTGGAGAGTGGGAGAGACTTGGTGACTGCTCACCTCATCCAGCCCTTGAGATGAGCAGTGAGGAGGCTGAAACAGAAGGTTCTAGGCCGTAGAGGTGGCCCTGAGCAGCGGGCGAGTGCTCCAGAACCAGCGGAGCAGGGATGGTGTGGACAACCCTCCTGCCTAGGCCTGTGTCAGTCCCCTTGTCCTTCTCTGCCTTGCTGACACCCAGCTGTCACTTTTTGCGGAAAGCACCCTCTGGCTCTCAGGGCTTATCAGGTGCTGCTCTCCCTCCTGAAGAGAGGAGAGGCAGTGCAGGGTGTGATGGATAAGTACTGGGATGGGAACACAGGGAAGAAAGTCTGTGGAAGGAAAGTTCCAGAGAGGGGGTGACAGTGCACAGGATGCTGAAGTGGGAATATGAGATGGCAGCAGGGGCAGTTCATTCCTTTGACCTTTTCCCATTTAAAGAACTTGCTCGCATGTTTCAAGTGTATCCATTAACCTTGACTACAACTTTTAAACTTTGAAAATAGCATTTAATATTGATAATCCTGACCTACTTTCAGAGTAATTATTTATAAATTCATAACCACTTTTGGGGAAGAAGTTCCCTCATCCCCACATAAACGGTACACGTTGGTCGTCTACATTTAGGAGTAATTCAAATTAGATAAATCTCTCCAGAATACCCAGGAAGGCATTTGTTAAGCCCTGAGCTTTGCTTGAACCTTTGGCCAGATCTCTTACATATGGAAACTGAAGCTGCTGGCAGAAACCGAGCCTCACTCTGAGCCCACAGGTCCCCAGGGCTCTGGGAGCTCTCCTTTCTGCAGCCGGCTTCCTTGGGCCAGACACAGCCAAGTGGAGGGAGTGTCCCCGTGTCGCTGGCTGTGAGCCTGGGCTTGCTTGTGCAGTGGAAGATGGGTGACTTGGGGACACCGGAAACCTAAGATTTAAGGGCCCTTGACCTTTGTTATTTGAAATGCTGGAAACCGACCACATCCCAGACAGTTTTCTGCTTTCCCTACCTCTGCGGTCTTTTAATTCCTTACTTTCAATGGTAACCACCATTTCTCTTCTCTGGGTGTGATTCCCCTTGTTCGGCATTTTCCTTCCCTTCTCATTCTCACTGCAGCCCTGCAGGTATTAGCATCTCCAGTTTACAAACCAGGAAGCTGAGATTCAGGGTGGGGGTTAAAGTTAAGAACCCAAAGTTGACAAGCTGGGAGGTGGTAGGTCTGGCTCTCAGGCACTAGCCTGTCTAACTCCTAAACCGGAGCCCTTCCCACCTTGCTGGAGAAAAGCCTGGCATGGGGTTGCATTTTTTAAAATGCAATTTTATTGAGCTATATTCACACACAATATAATCATCCAAAGTGGCTCACGGTATTGTCATATAGTTGTGAGTTCATCACCACCATCAATATTTGAACATTTTCATTACTTCAAAAAAAGAAAAAAGAAAAATAAAAAAGAACACCCAAAACATCCCAAACCCCTTATGCACCCCTGTTATTTATTTATTTTTTGTCTTTATTTTCTTACTCATCTGTCCCATACATAAAGGGAGTGTCAGTCACAAGGTTTTCACAATTACACGGTCACACCATGAAAGCTATATAGTTATACAATCATCTTCGAGAATCAAGGCTCTGGATTGCAGTTCACCAGTTTCAGGTATTTCCTTTTAGCTATTCTAAAGCACAAAGACTAAAAAGGGATATCTATATAATACATAAGAATAACCTCCAGAATGACCTTTCGTCTCCGTTTGAGATCTCTCAGCCACTGAAACTTTGTTTCATTTCTCCTCTCACTTTTGATCAAGAAGGCTTTCTCACTCCCATGATGCCAGGTCCAGGCTCATTCCCAGATTTACACTCCTGGGAGTCATGGTTTGGGGTTACATTTTGAAGTCAGCCCCCAAGGCAGAAACCACCTAAACATTACTCCTGCGTGTCACTTGGGAAGTTTCCATGTTGGTGCCAGCCTATCACCTTTCAACAGTGGTGGCTACTGTTTCATTGGAGGCAGGTTTGCATTTAGGCATCAGGTTGGATGGCAAATGTATACCTTTAAACACCAAAGACTCACATACTAGAGCCTAGAGCCACCGGCAGCAGGCAGGAGAGGCTCGCTACCGAAGGGAGTCTGGCTAAGGAGCTACAGGCTCGCCTTCCGCCGTGACGTGCAGGGGGCTGCAGTCCGTGAGTGAGTGGAATTGGGGAGGGTGCAACTGGGGGTTTGCACATGGACCTCTCCTTGTCTGCTCCCGTCTTCCTATGCCTGCAAGTGTTCGAGCCCCTTCAGTTGAGCACATGCCTACCCATGTAACGCTTCGTGGCCTGGGGCTGAGGTCCAGGTAAATGCCACCATGTGCAGGGGCTGGGGGCTGCAGAGCCAACAGGTTGTGCAAGGGCAGTTAATGCCAAACTCTTATTCTTATTTGAAGACAAACATGGGTCTGTTATGACAGAATGCAGAACAACCCTGAGTTTTGAATCTAAAACATAGGACTCCAAATACACATAGCACTTCCGGCAGGCTGTTCCAGGTAGCATGTGGTCTGTTCTCCACTTCCTTGTGGGCAGAACAGGAGCTCATCATGTGTTTTCTGGCATCTCCTGGGCTCTCAGCACGGTTGCTGGCCAGAGGCTTGCCACAAAAGTCCAGGCCCAGTGGAAAATGCCATCTTTGATGATTCCATCATGGAACGGAAGCTGTTCTCCTGAGGGTTCCCAGGGAGAAGAGCAAGGGAACCCAGGAGGCAGAAGTTGTTCTTGTATTTCTAACACCCAATTTTTGACCTGTCCTATCTGACGCACAGAGTGCAAGCTGGTTCCCGGCTACAACCCCGGGGCCTCGAGCGGGGCCTGTCCCTTAGCAGGCTCTCCTTCATTTGGTGGAGCTACTTCTGGGTGATACATTGGCCTTTAAACTTGACACTTTAAAGTTTGCTTAAAAAGCTTTTGTTGTTTTTTTCCCCCTCATTCTAAAGTATAGTACTAAAGACTAAAGATTTTAACTTAGAAAATACAGAAAAACTGAGCAAAAGAAGAAAAAGTCCTTAGCACAGTGTGCCCTTACTGTTTTCAAGAGTTCTCATCTTGAGCCTGCCTCTCCTTCCTGTTTGCACCTCACTTGGATTTTTATTTTATGATCAGAAGGTAGTTTGAAGACAAAAAGAGACAAGGGGCGGTCATGTGCGTTTTCTTCTCCCACACAGGCCGAGACCCTCGGCCATCCCCCCTGACCCACTCTCTGCCTGAAGGTGGGACTCCTTGGTCATCAAGCGGACTAAGTCAGAGCTGCTTCTTGACCACACCTCACAGTGCAGATTCCCTGGGCCAGCCGGGTTTCATTTGAGGGGACGGGGGGGAAGGGATCAAGGAGAAGCCTCTTTCTTTCTTTGTGCAGTAAAAGTTTGCAAGCCCCACTGATGGCGTGCAAGCTGGCCTCTCACCTCATTTGAACCAAGAGGGGCAGGTTTTCCTGCTTCTTTTATAGCCACATGAAAAACAAGCAGGTCTACTCAGCAAAGAGGGGCCCTGAGCCCAGGGCGGATTTCTCAGGATTGCACCTTCTCCAGCCTGGTTTCAGGGCTGAGGCTGCAGACCCTGAGTGTTTTGCTGAAGCACAGCAGACAGGCATCTTTGGGAGTGACTTCTTTGGTTTCGCCATTGCTGGGGAAGGGTCGCCTAGTTTATAGTGTCGGAAGTCGCAGGCATCATTAAGAGGCCTGCTGGTGGGTCCTTGGTGCCAGCTCCTTCGCTGCCCTCCGCGTTTGGAGCCAGGCATCAGGCCTCCTGTCCTCTCGGTGCTGCCGGAGAATGAACTCAGCCTTTGGAGCCAGGCTTGCGTCCTAGCTTCAGCATTTGCCAGCGGTGCTCCCTCCTGTGTGACACGGAGTGCCGGTACCATCTCGTCTGGCTGCTGAGGAGCTGGGAGAATGACGTGCGGCGCCCGGCAGCATCTCCAGGCTGGGGCTTTGAATGCTTTGGTTCCTACCACAGCCCTCAGCCTGGGACACTCACTTTACAAGGAGCGGGGTGGTCCTTCTTTTGCTTTGAGTTTAGTTTTTTTTTTTTTTTAAACCTTTCCTGTGTTTACCAAAGCAATACGTGATTCCTTTAGAAATTGCTAGAAAATACAAAGAAAACTGTAAAGACAAAATCCCTGGGAAGCCTAGCATCCTTGCAACTGCTGGATACTGTATATATCAGATTATATTTAAATACATCTTCAATGCATTGCTTATTTGCTTAGCATCATGGAGAAAGTATTTTCCCATGCTTTTAAAATAGCTTCATATGTTTTATTAATTGTGTAAAACCTAGTCTGCTATATTATTTAATCATCTTTTCCATCTTTTGACTATCAGTGGTGATAAGTCTTTCTCTTTGGGAGAGTTTCATAAAATGTAGAAATGATTAGAGCTTTTCAGAAATGCCAGGCCAGTGTGTACTTGAATGGCATTGGTGGTGGTGGTATATTTGGATGTGTTTGGGTGGGTGGATGGTATTTGCCTGTGTGTGGAGGGGATGTCTGCCTGTGTGTGTGGGGATTCCATATGGGGGTGGGCGTGTGTGTGTGGGGGGACATGTATGGAGTGTTCAAGTGTGGGTGGTGAGTGTGAGGGGATGGGAGTGCAGGTGTATGTGTGTGTAGTGTACGTGTGAGTGTGCGTGCAGGGGTGGAGGGGGAAGGGGGGAGGTAGATGGGGGGATTGTCTTGGGGGATGCCATGAGGAGCAGGTACTTGCCACTGGGCTCCTTGGGGGAGTCAGAGTTGGTCAGCTCAAGTCTTGGGGAAAAGTTTGGTGTCTTAGGAATGCCTGGCTCTTGGGCCTGGTTCGCCCCACTCCTGCTCACTGCTGGGCCGGGCACTGTGTGTATCTGGAATTGCCCAGAGCTATTGCACCTCATATTTGACCACTTTTCCCTTTTATTTCACTGTGAACCCAAGAAACTTGCATCTTTTCTTTTGTGCCCCACTGCCACCCCTCGGCAGTTGGCACGGCTGTTTCTGGAGGTTTCGGGAGGAACGAGTAGGAATCTTCCATCCTGTCCCGGCAGCCTCAACAAGGGACTCCTCCTTTTTTTTCTCCCATGTGTACAGCGTGAGGGTTGGACCAGATCTTAGCTTAGGGGCCTTCTGACCCTTCGTTCTGCAGTGGTTGCTGGGGCAGTTGAGGCTCAAGTTTGCAGCTGAGACGGACTCTAATGGGAGACCAGGAGGGGCATCTCCTGCAGCCCCCCTGCCCTGCCCACTTCCATTTCCTCCTTTCTCTTGTCATTTCCAGCACCCTCCTGAGATTGGGTGCAGAATAGTCTATTGAGTGAATTGATTTGAACTGGATTCTATTAAATTTAATTGACTGGAATACTTGTCTTTTTATTTTTAAAGAATTAATTTTTAATTTCTCAAGTCATTTGTGAATACCTTCTTATAACAGCAGTGAAATCTTTCCATTAAGGGCCCTTTGCACCTCACCTCCATCCTGGCTTACTTTTTCCTGCCCGGAGAGAAAGACCCCTGTTAGCTCTTTGGGATGTCTCCTTCTAAACACTTTTATATGCATTTGCATTACACGCACACACACACACACACACACACACATTTGCATTAATGGCATGACATCATTCTTTGTGGTGTCTGGCAGTTGTCTGGATGGCCCACCATTGCATCTTGGAGCTTGTACCTGGTCACCGGGCACACAGCCCCTCACCCTGTTCACCGCTGGGTCGTGTCCATTTGCGTGGACGTTTCATGCTGGATACAGGCATGTCCCTCCTGAGGGGCTTTCAGGCTGTTGCCCAGTCTTTCATGATTCTTCCCTGTGCTACAGAGACTGTCTTACGCTCACGGGCATAAGTGCAGGTGCCTCTCCTGCTGGGTGCCCTAAAGTGGGGATTCTGGCCTTGTTTGTCCTAAAACGCGGTTGCGTGAGCTCTTAAACCGCTCTGTGTTGGCAGGCTCTGCACCGTCAGGACACGACACACAGGTGGACAAGCCACTGCTCCTGCCTCCCCACAGCCCTTTCCAGTCTCAGCTTCATCTCCACCTGAGCGTACCCCTCCCCAGACAGATGTGGCACCTCCCTACACTCTCCCCACCCTCCCCTGTGCCGTCCCCATCCTCCCCAGTCTCGTTCATTTGGTGTCATCCTTCAAGGCTCGATTCAGATGTCCCCTCCCCATCCCTAGGCCCCGGAGCCCCTGTGCTGGCCTCTCATGACACACCGTACCTGAGTAACACTTCACACACCTCCCTCTGCCAGCAGAGGGTGGGTTTGCAGAGGGCAAGGGCCCTGCTGCTTGCCCTGTGTCCCCATTGTCCAGCAAGGCACCTGGCATGGGACAAGCATTAAGGAGATTGCGTTGAGTTGAATAGAATTGAGGGTACACGGGAGGCCCCCTAAACAGAGGACATCTGAGACAGGGCATGCAGAAGGCCCACTGTGAAACGTCTTTCAGGAAGGCATTGCACACAGATAAAGTCTCAGCAGCCAAGACATGGCGTGTGTCTCTGGCAAGCACTGCAGGGACGCAGGAAGTGGCCAGGCCAACAGAAAGGCCAGGCCAGGGCCTACCTGGGTGGGGAGCTGATGAGTGGCCAGAGACTATGGGCCGTGAGGATGTGAAGGATTAGGAGGAAGCCTGGAGCCGGGCTGACCACGGCTCCCTGACTCTCTCTGAGTGCTGTGCTCAATGCTTCACTGCTTACACTTACACAGACTTTCAGTGGCCCAAGATGTGCTATCCCCACTTCACTGATGAGGAAACTGAGGCATGGACAAGTTCCAAAACTTGCCCAAAGCTCAGAGCTGGAGCCCCAGTTCCAACCTCCACCAGCCTCATATCTCCTGTCTGCCAAGAGGGTGGGAGGCTCCAAGGAGGGCAGCCCTGGTCCCGAACATGTGTGGGTGGCAGGAGCTTGAGCCCCGAGTCGCCCACCACCCCAGGGGTCAGAATGCTGGGGGGCTGGAGCCAGATCTGGCTGGGAGTGAGAGGGGCAGGTGGCAGCCCAGGCCTGCAGGAGTGGGCAGCAAGGCCCCTTCGCAGCCAGCCCTGCCCAGGAGTGGCACCGGAATGCCACGGAGCTGTTATAGTTTCTTGACTGTAAGGCCCTGAGATGTTGTAAGTAGCAATTATGAGTAAGAGAGTAAGCTTGTAAAGAATGTCAGTGCTTGGGTCACCACTATTTTAGACCCCTCTGAATTAAAATGAGTGCAGTGTCCTACTGGTGGCACGGGTTCGGTGTGCTGAGCCATCTAGGGGTGCAGCTGGCCCTGTAAGGGTCTGTCCAGGGGTGCCATGAACCCTTTATATTGTTCCTCCCTCAGAGGTCCGGCACCACTGTCAGGAGGCAGTGTCTCCCCACTCTGCAGGAATTAGCAATTTAGAGAACTCACATTTTTCTTGGATGCATGTCAAGGAATAGTATGAGGCTGAACCTATGGCCCAAACTTACGAACTCCGCCACTGTCATCACGGCCCCTCGGATTTGGCCCCGTAACAGGTTATTCCATGTCTCGGTAAAGCCACTGGGGACACCTCCAGTTGTGTAAATAAATTCTGATGTAGTCACTGGAGCTCCTCCTCCTATCTCTTCTTCCTCCTCCTCCTCCTCCTTATTTAGAGTAATAATAATGATGATTTACTAATAATGACGATTCGTTTCATCAGACTCCGAGCTCTAGACAGCTGCCCCCCAGAGACCCAGGGGCAGTAGGGGTGCATGAAGCCTGGGCTCAGCTGCTGGGCAGCCTTCCAAGGGCTCCCCTCTCTGATCGTGACTGCTCGCCACCTGCCCTTTCCGGCCTGGCTGAGGCTCCTCGGTGGGGCACTCCGGGGCTTGCCGACCCTCTGCCTGGTGGGAGTTGGGGCCATGCTGCCCCATCTGCTGCTGCTGCCTCGCTAGGATGGCAGTGTCCATCGAGCTTGAGTGACATCACTGCACACCTCACATGTGCTGGGGACAGAGGCAAATGGGCCCAGCCTTGCCAAGGAGCTCCCAGTCAGGATGGGTGGGCAGCGACAGTTACCCTCACCTCTGCCGGAGACAAAGAGGACTCGGTGGCAGGGACTGTGAGAGCCGGGGTGGCAGGCAGGCCGGCTTGCTCCACATGAAGCGGGGACTTGAAGGGGAGAGGAGCAGGGTGGGGAGACTTGTGGGGACAGCAGGTCAGGCAGTCAGGAGCCTCTTGGGCAGGGCCCAGAGCTGCGGGACACCACAGCCATCTCCAGCAAGGGCTTGAGGGCTGACTGGGTGGGAGTGTGAGAAGGGCCCCCACCAAGCCACTTGGCCTGAGGACACCAAGGAGCCACGGAAGGAGCTTGAGCGTGGGTGTGACGTGGCATACCCACTGAACCCTACTGAAGAAGGGAGTGGTCTTGGGACTAGGCGACACTTCTACCCAGCCGGGACCTACCCCTTGGGGATTCCCAGGCTGCTGGGCTCTTTGTGCAGGCCGGAGCCTTCCAGGGCCTGCAGAGGACACGCAGGGGTGGGGAGTTGTGTGTGTGCCCCCATAGCTAGGGCCTCTTGGGGCCCTGCCCCAAAGACTGAGCCGGCTCCCTTGGCTTACATCCTGGCAATTCTTTACCACCACCCCCCCCAAAAAAAAGCCCAGGGATGTTGTTTAAAAAAAAAAATTATAGCCTCAATTGTATGGAAAGCAGAAGACTCAACCATTGGTGTAATTAAATCTGAAGTTTTATGAGATGACAAATCTGCGGAGGGTGGGCCGGGAGGAGGAGCACAAAGCTTTCTGGCAGGCTCCTCGTCACTTTTACGGTCTCCATTGCTGTGGGGTTTGTTTGCGGGGTCAGCCACAGAGCAGCAGCACCCCACACTCCACTGAGTCTGGCACAGGAAGAGTGCCTTCCCTGGCTGGGCCCTGGGCCAGCCTTATGGTGGGGGCTGGGCTGTCTGGGAGCCCTAAAATCTGAGGGGCAAAATAGGATTTAGCTGAGTAGGGGGGCTGGGGGGGCAGGGGAGGACTTGCCCGTGCAGATGCCCTGGGGCCATATCAGGAACCCGGGCCGGGCCTGGGCACCTGGAGGTGGGGTGGAGGTCAGGGAGCCAACAGACAGGCAGACGGACAGACAGTGCCCTACCCAGCTCTGATCTCGGAATCATGGCTGTGGGTGTCTGCAAGTTCCTCTGAGACTTCTGAAGATCCTCTTTTCGTTTTCATCGGGGCATCTGCTTCTCAGCAGTGATCCCTGGGAGGGCAGGTCTCCCTGGCTCTCTGGCCCCCTTCCCCCAGGGAACACCTGGTCCCCTGGCTGAGGCCTCGAGTCAGCCACACAGCTCCCCATCTTGTGGAGGGAGGCACAGACCCAAGGGCGACAGGCCAGCTGGGAGGAGAGGCCCTGCACACACTGCCGGGAACCCAGAATGTATTTCCTGGCACAGGTGCCCTGAGGGTGGGGAGCCAAGGAGGCCTGCTGAGGGCCTGGGCCATCTGAACTGACAGGAAGAGGGTCACTCAGACCACCTCCACCTTCTCACTTCCAAGGCAGTACCTTTCCTCCCACTCCTGAGTGGTCACCCCTTCGTTGAAGAGCTGTTTGGGGCCCCAGACCTCCTAGAAGCAGCCAGCTCAGCGCTTGGGGCTGGCAGTGTGCAGTCAGTGTGTAGCCGTTACCACTTTATCTTACCCAGGATGAGGGTGAGGGCTGGACACGAAGCAGCAGGGACTCAGGAGAAGCTGGAAAAGACTCACAGAACCCTTTGTGTACCCCTTCTAGGAGGTGTTCATTCCTGGTGATGGGGGAGCACACATTGGCACACCCCAGGGCAGACATGGGGTATCACTCCTGGTCTGTCCTGTTGGCACTGATGAAAACACCTATAGTTCCAAGTGATGGCAAGAGGGTGGGTGAGAGGAGAGCAGTTGGGAAGCCGTTGTACAGCCGAACCCATGTCTCACGCCACCACAGTCTCCCATCCAGAGAGTGAAGCTAGAAGACCGCTGTGCATTTGTACAGGTTGTTGCATGCAGCCTTGCAAATAGCAACAAAAAAAATGGTGGCCCACATGCCCGTCAGTAAGAGCAGGGAAAAATAAATGAAATGATGATGCTGTCCTGTAAAAAAATACTAACTTGCAAAGTCTACAGGAAAGAGTTAGATCTCGCTTTATCCCAATGTGAATAGATGGCGAAAGCATGACATGGGAGGAAGGGAGCAAGGAGTGGACTAAGCATGAAAATGGTACCATTTGTATAAATTAACAAACAGACATACAACTCATGGAGGCATGTGTGTGCTTAAATGTATAAAACAGAAAGCCACATAAAAGATTCAAAAAGGTAATTGGCAGGGGAGTAGAGGGAAGGGTACAGTTCCTGAAGCATCTAAATGGTTAGTCCCAGGTGGGGAAGCACAGATATTTGTTACATCATTCAATTCTCTACACCTTTATGAATGGTTTTAATTTCCCTAAAAATGAGTGGGTGGGAGTTGAGTCCCAAGGTGGGCCTGCTTTCCTCTCTGGGCACGTCCAGTGGCGAGCGGGCCCTGAACCTGCTCAGGGGTGCTGGCTGCCAGGAGCTCACGCCACCCTCTCTTTGTGCGGAGTCCTGAGTTTGGTTCTGTGTGTGTGAGATGTGATTAATGCACTCGGCGGGGGAAAAAATGTCTTATCTGTCCACAGCCGTGCTGGAAGAAGAGAGAGAAATAAGAGCAGCCAAATTGAAACCTTATTAAACAAAGTCGGTTAGGTCTGATGGAGCCAAACCTAGGCCGATCTTTAAAAGCTTATTTCATCTCTCCCCCTCCGGTCTGAACATCTTTGAATTGAAGTAACTGATCCTGCTGTAAGCTTATTAGTGTCAAACCTCGTGTGTTTCTTTTCCTCTCCAATTTACATTTTATTAAGTAATGATGAAGTCGCAGGGCCCCGACCCCAGCCTTTGGCACAGTCAGGAGCTTCCAGCCTCATTAATGGAACAAAAATGGATGAGAGAGGTCCAATCTTATTATAGCCAGTACCATTATTACAAAAATCTCTGCACATCAGAAAGATGGCGGAGCACTAGGTGGGTGCTGTTACCCACCTCTTGCAAGCATCTATTGAATGCCATAAGGGACCCAAACACTGCTCTTCCTCTGTGGTTTGCTGGCGCAGCCTTGGGCCAGGCAGTTCTGGTCCTACAGAACGTTCCTCTGTTGAAGAACTCACGGGGGGTTCAGTAGAACTCGTTATCCAGTATTGACTCATATTTCGTCTTGGGCTCCCATCATGGAGTACATATGTTTTGATGGCACGACGTAGTGAAAGCTCATGGGCTTTCCTGACAGATCTGGATGCTTTGGGATGTGTCATGACCTCTTGGGGCTTCAGGGTGCTTGTCTGTAAAATGAGCTTATCATCAGCCACCTGAAATGTTGTTGCGAGAATTAAACTGAACCAGATCTATAAATCTTCCTCATATGTTAGGTGTCCAACTGATGTGGGGAGCCCTCTCTTCTTAACTACCTGTATGGGTCCCGTGGTAAAATAATGAGGTTTATGTGACTATTAATTAGATGCTTCCTATTCCAAGCAAGGTGCCATGGCAAGCAGAGATGGAAGAATTATGATTCGCACCTTCAGGTCACTTATGCTGGAGGTTTTCCAACAGCCTTGGAAAGCAGCATATTAAGGAGAGGCCAGGTCATTCCGGGCACCATACTGTGCCGAATCCTCAGAATGCTAGAAAATGAAATTGCAGATCCTCAGAAGACCAGACAGTATTGGAGCAGGTGAGGCTTGGAGCAGACAGAGGGGGTATTTGTTTGCTGTCTCATCTGTTCAATCAGCAAACATTTACTGAGCGTTTGTCCTGTGCTGGGAAATACCATGCTGCGCCAAAACAACAAATAAAGGTGGCTGGGAGGGAGCAAGGCAGCTGAAAAGTCCAGTCTGCAAACTGCCCACTGGGCTCGGCAATTAGGAGTTGTCGCTGAGCTTAGCCAGAACAGCTGCAGTGACTTAGGGTCAGAGGAGGGAGAGTGGGCATGGGCTTGGGAGCAAGGTAAATCTGGATCCAGCCCTGCCTGTGCCATAGCTGATCTCTCATGTCCTGACTTTCCTGGACTTTTCCTCCATGCATCCTGGGCCTTGCCTGTTGGCATTGATGTGAGCTGTCAGTGCTGTCACAGACAGGGAGGCCCTCTAAACAGTGACTGGTGTGAAGTTCCCTTTCCAGAACCTTCCCTCTCTACTCCTTCCCCTGAAGCCATCTTTTGGGGTGCAGGCGAGGTGGGCATCCACATTATCAATCGTCCAAAGTCCACAGCCACTTACAGGCCTGTTCCCTGACCGTCTGGCCCCAAAGAACCTAGAGGGCATGGCTGCCTCTGCCCACAGCTCCGGCCAGCCCAGCAAATGTTTCAGGCTCAGTCACTCGGCAGACAAGGCCGTGAAACGTCAGGTCCGCCTTGCAGTCCCAGCACTCAATCTTGTCCCAAGTCGCAGCCTTATTTGCTTTGTGACCTTGGAGACATCAAAAACCTCTGTTTCTTCATCCATAAAATTGAATGTAAAAATATTGACCTTCATCAAGGGGTTTTTATGAAGAATAACTGACCCAGATGATGGTAAAGCTTCTTTGTTAATCAAAAAGGGCCAAACTGCTTACCAAGCATGAACTTGAGTTTTAAAAATTGTTTGCTGGCTTGATGTATTCCTCCCTCTCTCCCTCGGCCCATTCCTTCCTTTCAAGGACTTGGGGCTGGGAGATGGGAGGGGCAGGTTAAAGGGACTCTGAGGACAGCCAGCACCTTTTGGGAGCTGAGATCAAGGAATGGGCCCAAGGAGCCTCCAAAGGAGGTCCCAAGTGGAGGGCCTTTCGTACCCCACTCAGATGCTATGCCACAGTGGCACCCACCCGCTCTGCCCACCCAGGCTTCTCTGCCACCATTCTCCCTGCTTACACCACTAGTGAAACTAGTGCCCCCTCCCCAGGGGACCTCAGCCTGCTTCTCCCTGCTCCCAGAGCTGGTGTATCTGTCCCCCAGGCCTTGGTGGACAGGGGGATCCTAGACCCAGACAGGAACTCCCTGAGAGCTGGGACAGTGTTGCTTGCAGCCATGGCTCCATTCATTCATTCCTCAGATATGTGTGAGGCCTCCTGTACGAAAGGCACTGGAGAGAGAATTGCAAGAAAAGCAAAGACCTTGTCCTCATGGAGATTACATTACAGTGCATGAGAGAGTCAGTAAACAAACAAATATGTAATAGATCAGATGGTGATAAGTGCTATGAAGAAAAAGTACACAAGGACTATATTTATTGGGTGGTAAAGGATGGACTCTCTGGTAAAGTACCACATCAGCAGAAACGTGGATATGTGGATATAAGAAGAAGTCAGAGACCCCAGGGTGCTGGATCCTAAGACCTTATGGGTCACGGTAAGGACATTGGATTTGCACAGTGAGATGGGAAGCCACTGCAGAGACTGGGGGTAAAACCCCAATATTGTGTCAGCTTATGGTTTAGCAGAATTACTCTTGCTCTATGAAGGAGCGATTGCAGACGGAAAGGGGCAATGAGCAAAGCAAGATGGTGGCTTAGGACCAAGGTGGTAGCAGTGGGGGAGGAGAGAAGGGGTCAGATCTGGATCTGTATTGACAGGGATGCCCACTGGCACCACTGTTACTCAACCTTGTACAGGAATTTCCTGTCAGAGCTGTTAGGCAAGAAAAGAAATAGAAGGTAGCCGAATTAGAAAGGAAGAAATAAAATTTTCCTTATTAACAGATGACTTGATCCTATTAACAGAAAATCATGAAAAATCTACAGAAAGATATTAGACCTAATAAACTAATTCAGCAAAGTGGCGCAGGATACAAGATCAATGTGCAGAAGTCAGTAATGTCTATTCAGTGGTAAAGAACAATCTGAAGAGGAAGGAGATCAAGAAAAAAATTCCATTTACAAAAGTAACTAAAAAATCAAATATCTGAGGATAAATTTAACCAAGAAGGTAAATGACTCGTACATGGAAAAACTTGAAAAATGTTACCCAAAGAAATCAAAGAAGACCTAAATAAATGGAAAGACATTCTGTGTTCATGGGCTGGAAGACTAAATATCATTAAGATGTCAATTCTACCCAAAGCCATTTACGGACTCATTGCAATCCCTTCTTTGCAGAAATGGAAAAGCCAATCATTAAATTTATATGGAAGGGTAACAAGCTCCAAATAGCCAAAAACATCTTGAAAAAGAAGAATGAAATTGGAGGGCTCATGCTCCCAATTTTAAAACAGTCAAAGCCACTGTAATGAAAACAGCATGATACTGGCACAAGGACACACATATAGAGCAATGGAATAAAATTTGAGAGTTCAGAAATAGAGTTGATTTTTTAGAAACCAATTGATTTTTGACAGGGCTGCCAAGTCCACTCAATTGGAAAAAAATAGTCTCTTCAACAAATAGTGCTGGGAGAACTGAATATCCATATGCAAAAGAATGAAGTGGACCCCTATCTCACACCATATACAAAAATTAACTCAAAAGGATCCAAGACCTAAATATAAGACCCAAAACCTATAAAACTCCTAGAAGGAAATGTTAAGGAAGCATGTTCAGGACCTTGTATTAGGGAGTGGTTTCTTAGACTTGATACCAAAAACATGAGCAACAAAAGAAAATAAAATAGATAAAAGGGACTTATTCAAAATTAAAAACTTTTGTGCATCAAAGGACTTCATCATGAAAGTAGAAAGACAACCTACACATAGTGGGAGAAAGTATTTGGAAACCACGTATCTGATAAGGGTTTCATACCCAGAATATATAAAGAACTCCCTCAACTCAACCACAAAAAGACATACAACCCAATTAAAAATGGGGAAAAGATATTATTTAGACCTGTCTCCAAAGACATATATAAATGACCAAAAAGCCCATGAAAAGGATGCCCAGCATCATTAGCCATTAGGGAAATGCAAATCCCAACCACAGTAACACTTCACACCTACTAGAATGGCTCCTATTTAAAAAATGGAAAATAAGAAGTGTTAGAGAAGTTGTGGAGAAATAGGAACACTAATGCATTGCTGGTGGGAATGTAAAGTGGTGCCATTGGTGGTTCCTCAGAAAGTTATGTATAGAATTACCATATGACCTGGCAATCCCACTTCGAGGTATGTACCCAAAAGAATTGAAAGCAGGCACTCAAACAAATATTTGCACATGGATGTTCATAGGGACATGATTCACAATTGCCAAAAGATGGAAGCAACCCAAGTGTCCATCAACAGATGAGTGGGGAAACAAAATATGGTTTATGCACACAATGGAATATTAAAATGGAATGAAGTTCTGATACATAGTGCAACATAGATGAACCTTGAAGACAGCGTGTTGAGTGGAGTAAGCCAGACACAAAAGGACAAAGATTGCATGATCTCACTGATATGAAATAATCAGAATAAGTAAACTCATAGACTTAGAAACTGGAATACAGGTTACCAGGGGCCAGGGTGGTGGTAGAGAATAGGGAGTCAATGCTTAAATTATACAGTTTCTATTTGGGGTGATGGAAATGTTTTGGTAATGGATGGGTGGTGATGATAGTACATTGTGAACGTACTTAATGGCACTGGATTATATATTTGAATGTGGTTGAAAGGAATTTTGGGCCATATATGTGTGTGTGTGTGTGTGTGTGTGTGTGTGTGTGTGTGTGTGTGTGTGTATAAACTAGAATAAAAATTTAAAAAGAAAACATAGGACTGTACAACACAGTGAACCCTAATGTAAACCATGGACTGTAATTACAATAATTACAATATTATGGTTTCATCAATTGTAACAGAGGTACTACATTAACACAAAGTGTTAACAAAAGGGACAGCTGCATCTGGGGAGGTGGCAGGTGGGAACTCTATATTTTCTGCTTGCTTTTTCTGTAAACTGACAACTTCCCTATTAAAAGCAAATACTATGGGTGGATGAGTAGAAAAATGGAGACAAAAACTAAATGAAAAATAGGGTGGGATGGGGGATGATTTGGGTGTTCTTTTTTACTTTCATTTTTTATTCTGATTCTGATTCTTTCTGGTGTAAGGAAAATGTTAAATAGATTTGGGTGATGGATACACAACTATATGATGCTACTGTGAACAGTTGATTGTACAACATAGATGATTGTATGGTATGTGAATATATCTCAATAAAATTGAATTTAATTTAAAAAAAAAAGCAAATACAAAATAAAAATCCAGATGAGAGGGCCTCATTTCCCTGCTCAACCCCAGCCTCCCAATATCACCAGTTGCTTTCTGTTGCTGGGCGTGGCTGCCCCATGTCTGCACCCTCACGGGCGTCACCCCCTTGCCCCCTCCACCCCAGCCAGCCTTCCAGCAGGCCATACTCCCCACCTCAGGGCCGGAGTCAGGTTGGGCTGTGCCCTCTGCCTGGAACCCCCGAAGGTCAAGCCTTTTTATCCCATCTTCACTTGGCTTAAATGCCGCCTCCTCCGAGAAGTGCCCCCTGACCACCCAGAAGGAATCAGGCTCCCCAGTTATTCTCCCTCATAGGGCCCTATTCTTTTTTCTCCTAGACCTCCCCACAGTTTTGTAACTTTCCATTTATTAGTTGATGATCGGACCCAAACCGTGTTTTCCTTGTCCCTGTATCAGTCCAGGACAGGGCCTGGTCATGGGAGAAACTTAATAAATACGTGTTGAGTGAATGCATATGTGCATGTCTCAGCCACTCAGCATGGATATTAGTGAACGTTTGGTGAGTGAGTTGTACATGGATAGACTCTCACCAAGTTGGCTGGAAAATAAATGACTGTAAAGGAAAGCCTTTTCTTCCCTGTCTCGAGTTAGGGAAATGGTCCTCTTTCCTCTGTCTGTAGTGTCCTCAATGGGATCCCCCGTGCTTGCTGTGTGCTTTGTCACCGTGTGGGCTTGCTCGAGACTGTCCTCAGCAATGCTGTCTGCATCCACCCTGGCTGAGAGGCCCAGTCACCCTCTCTGCCTCTTTATCTGTTTCACAATTTCCTGTCGCAGCCCTTAAAATCTTGATTTGCACAGTTATTTGTCCTTCTGTTCTTCACGGTGCCCTCGTAAGGCATTCTTTATTAGTTCAGTCCTGAGAACGCGAGCCTCGCTGAAAGGAGAACACGCTCTGAACAAAGCCTGCCTGGAGCTGGGTTTGACAGGCAGGGGCGTCGGGGCGGGCAGGGCCGCTGGCAGATCTCTCTCATAGGAAGGCTCGGAAACACAGGGCTCTTTTTCAAGCCGCAGCAGGTCTGGAATCTCAGCCTGGTGCTTTGCCAGGTGTCGTGGCCATGAGGGACATTTCTCTCCCAGAACGAGCTGCTGTCATTCCCTTCAGCTGGGATGGGTGGTTAACAGGATCTGTCGTAAGCAGCCCCTGTGCCAGGTGCCAAAGATGCAGCAGGAGGCAAAACACAGTCCCTCTCCTCAAGATCTAGAAGGGGGGAGAGTCAGATGTGGTGGGCCGAAACGAAGCCATCTCACGATGCCAACCGCTGGTGAGGACGCGGAGCACGGGGTCTCTGGGCGCTGCTGGTGGAAGGGGACGGCAGTCTGGGTGGCTGTAGTAAAGTCAAGCACTCACAGGCCCCGCGGCCCAGCAGTTCCCCTCCAGGGCAGATGTCCTCGAGGCCCCCTGGCACATGTGCACCAGGCAGGGTTCTCATACGAGAAGGAATCCATCACAGCGTTTTCCAGGAAAAAGCTGGAAACAGCCAACTGCACCTTGAAAGGACACTATAGATTGTGGCATCTGCACAGAGGGTGACACACAGTATTGTCAGTGAGTGAGCAACAACCTGGAGGAATCTTCCAGATCAGAACCAGTATGACTCTCCTTTCAGAAAGTTCAAAATGTCATAAAACAAGCAAATTATCAATTAGGCATATGGACTACATATGTTGCAAGCCCTACACACACATATACCTGTATGTGTTCATATAAAAGGGACGGGAACGTTACATGCCAAGACCAGGACAGCTGCCCCTACAGCCAGGGGCAAGTGGGGGGACCAGACCGGGAGGAGCCACCGAGATACATCCTGCATACTGGGAACGTATCAGTTTTTGGGGTGAATGAGGGTTTTGTGGGCATTCGTTACATCAGCATTTAAATAAGCCAGTAAACAGAGGCAGGAAACGACATGTTAGCCAGCAGTTACAATGCAACATGTCAAGTAAAGTTGAGGGCACCCTGAGGAGAGAGAAACCAGTTCCGGAATGGTTGGGCAAGCCTTCCAGGAGGCGGCATGAGCCCTGGGGCTTTAGGGAACACGGGGTGAATTTGCCAGGTGCAAGGAATCTCTGTAGACAGATGGGACCATGGTGTGCTCCAGGGCTTGTTCCGGTTCCCTGTAGCCGGAGTTGAAAGGCTTGATGGCCATGTTGGGCCAGGAAATGCCGTGAGTTGGATGGATGGTGACAGCCTCAATGGGAGAGTGCATTTGGGATTGAGGACTGAACCCTGAAAGAACCAGGACTTTTTGATGGTGCCCTGGGGCAAGCACCCATACATAGGCATTGCCCGTGGAATTTCAGCTAACAGAGCACCTTCCAAAGGTTTGAACCTTGCAGTGTAGAAGACGGGAGCCCGTATAACATTTGATTGCAGGAGGATTACATCATCAGCTGGTGTTTGGAAGTGGCACCAGAGGAGGGGGACTGGCTAGGGGTGGGGGCTGTCACGGGCCTCTGGGAGGGGAAGTTTTGCTGGACAGACACTCGGTGTAAGATAATATCCTCCGGTCACTCTGAGACACATTCCTGAAAATCTTATTTTCCCCTTGCCTCTGTAGACCATTTCAGAGATGTTTTACCTTTCTTTTTGATTGATCTGAGATGTGGCTTTTGACACTGCACTTCTCACTTTCTCTGCCCCCTGACCTCTTGGGTAGGTAGTTAACTATCTTTAAACAAACAGTTGAATATTATGGCTCCCCAGGAAAGGCCGTGGTCTCTGGGGCTGTTAACACAGCACCAAATCCCCCTCAATCCGGGGAGAAAATAAATGTCCCACGCGCCCAGACTTTGTAGGAAGACGATGCCTGCAACAACTGAAATGTCAGAATTAACCAACAGCTTTGGATGGCACTTTTTCTGAAAGATGTTACGTATTTCCCTGCTTTGTTAAACAGAAATCTTTAACAAACCCAATTCCATCTTGCCTCAGAGACAGTGGCTGGTGGCTGGGGACATTGGTTCATTTTGTGAACATGTATTAGAGCCTTTGTCTGTTCCTAATTTATAAACTCTGGGTGCAGAAAGCGGCCCCCTTATAGGAGTCGGTGTGATCTTTTCAAAACAGAAATAAGATCAGGTTACACCTTTTCCTAAAACCTTCCAGTAGCTTCTTGTGCACAGTCTAGAGCCGAAGCTCCTAACCGTGGCCTTCCCGGCCCAAGCTCCTGACCTCCCTCCTCCCACTCTCTCCCTCACCCACCCTGCTACAGCCCCTCCAGCCTCCTTTTTTAGATTTCAACCTCCCTAAACTTCTTCCCATTCCAGAGCCTTGGCATGTGTTGGTTCCATGTTTAGAACTCTCTCTCTTTGGGTCTCCACACCACTGACAACTTGTTATCAGGTCTTAGCTCTGGCATTTGTAGAGAGACCTTCCTGGCAACTGTCACCCCTCCTCAGTCCTTCTCCATCTTGTTGGTGTTGTCTCTGGACATTAAGCTCTTTGAAATCAGGGCTTGCTAGGTTCCTACCCCTAGAACAGTGCCTGGCTCAGGGTAGGTTCCCGGTGGATGTGTGTTGAGTGAATGGAAGTAAACCCTGCTGTTGAGAAGCTCCCAGGCTAGTAGGTGGCAGAGGCAGAGCAGACAGTGACAGCACGGCAGGCTGGGTGAGACAGAGAGGGGCTCAGGGACCACCAAGGCCAGAGGGACAAATCCTGCCTGTTGTGGGGTCTGGGCAGACTTTGCAGAACAGTGACATGTGGCCTGAGCTTTAAAAGACAGATGGGCACAATTTGGCAGTCAAAGGGACTGGGCAGACCATTCCACGAGGGAAACAAGCTTACCCAGAGGCTATGGGCAAGAGAGTGCCGGAATGGTCAATGAGAGGGAGAAGTCTGTTGGAATTGGAGCTGGGTACAAGGGCAGGCTGAGGCTAAAAGGATGAAGGGGAGCTAAAGTAGGCCAGGATTGGGGACCACTGCCCTCCACCTGGAATGGGGTGAGACATGGAGGGCACAAACCTGGTGGCCTTTCCCTTGGTGCTTTCAGGGAGGCACTTGCTCTGCAAAGGGGGCTCTGACAGGGTGGGGCCCAGACCTCCCGGTAGCTGGCGTGCCCTGCCTGTCGGCTCCTGGGTCAGGTACCGGGGACAGGAGCGCATCTGACTCCCATGTCTCTTCTGGGCAGGTGGTGAAGAAGGTGAAGTCCATGCAGATGTTTCACATGCCCGTCTCGTCGGCCATGCAGGGCGACCGGCTGGGCATCTGCGTGACCCAGTTTGACCCCAAGCTGCTGGAGCGCGGGCTGGTGTGTGCCCCCGAGTCCCTGCGCACCATCCACGCGGCCCTCATCTCCCTGGAGAAGATCCCATACTTCCGGGGCCCCCTGCAGACCAAGGCCAAGTTCCACATCACAGTGGGCCACGAGACTGTCATGGGCCGCCTGATGGTCTTCAGCCCGGCCCCTGAGAACTTCGACCACGAGCCCGTGCTGGATGCCTTCGACTTCTCCCGTGAATACCTCTTCCAGGAGCAGTACCTGTGCAGGGACTCGGCACCAGCGGCCAACGATGGGGCCGAGGCCACCCCAAAGGTGGGCCAGGCCCCCGAGGGCCCCTACCCCCGGCAGCAGTGGGCCCTTGTGGAGTTCGAGAAGCCTGTCACCTGCCCCCGGCTGTGCCTGGTGATTGGTTCCAGGCTCGATGCAGACATTCACGCCAGCAGCTGCCGGCTGGCCTTCCACGGCACCCTGCTGCACGGACTAGAGGACAAGAACTACGCCGAGAGCTTCCTGCCCCGGCTGAAGGTCTACAAGCTGAAGCACAGGCAGGGCCTCGTGGAGCGGGTAGGTGGTCCCCTCCTCTCCCTCCCCCTCACCCCTTCTCTGAGTGGCTCCGGGGACCATCTGGCATTTGTTATGGGAGCCAAGAAGGCCCTCAGAGACCCTCTGGGCAAACCCCTCTATCCTGAGGACAAGGAGACTGGGGCGTGTTGCAGCCAAGCAGTCTGTGAGCTCTCAGCCCATCAGTCACAGAGCTGGAGCCTAAACCCAGGTTGGGGGTGGGGGTCCTGCTACATGTGCTTCCCACGTGAGCTGTCCCTGCAGAACTGCTCATGGGGTGGAGGCAGCCACTGGGCAGCAGAGCAGGCCTGCCTTCTTACACAAGCTGGTTTCTGACGGCAGGTTCTAGCCCCTGGGCTGGAAGCCCATCCGCTCAAATAGGTAACTGTCCTGCCCTAGCACCCTGAGGGCCAGGCCCAAGCTCTTGTGCCCTTATGGGGGGACTGAGCCTCCATCAAGCTGGGTGGCCACCTGTGGGTAGCCCATGTCTGCCCTCGGCTGGCCATGTCGGCATGAGTGGCCCGGCCAGCCAGTGCAGGCCGGGCCAGGCCAGGTCTGTCCTCGGCCCAAGGGGTAGGGGCACAAGGGCTCTCAGGGGTTGCCAGAGAGCAAGCAGTAGGAAGGTATAGGATGAAATCAGAGTGAGAGAGTCCAGGCCACAGGGTACAGACCTTATGTGTGGGGGTGAACCGGTCAAGTTCACAGTTCTAGTACTGGGGTGGGTGGAACTCGGTGGCCTGTGCACCTTGAATCCCCTTCCCCCCTTGGGTAGGTCCTGCCCCACCCCATCCTCTGTCCTTGCAGCTCTGGGCTGAATGGCTGTCCCCTGAGGCTGGCCCAGGGGATCAGTGATGGCCGTGGTGCTCCTGGGGCTTGGCTTCAGCTATGTCACAGCCCAGCAGTGCTGGTGACCCCAGTGGGAGTTGTGAGTGTCAGGGATGGGGCTGGCTCCTTTTAGGGTTCTGCCCTGTGGCCTTAAAACCAACCGCCCAGCTGCTGGCATGGAAATGAAGCTGGCCCCTTCCCAGTCTTGCCCTTTGGGTGTATCTAGTCCAGGGACTGGCCGTGTTGGTTGCCGAGTGGGTGCTCAGCAGAGGGCGTTTGTGGCATCGGGCCCGCTTGTGAGTACGTCTCCCACTCTCACCACCCATTCTCCTTCCCTCTTTCAAGATCCAGTGTTTTCCTCCTCTGGAATTTTCCATCATCATCTTTTCCACCCAGACCCTCTTTTCCCCTGCACCCTCCTTGCCCCAGGGGTTCTGCTTTTGATGCCTGAGTTTGCTGCCCCTTTTCTTCCTGGGTGCTCAGGCTCTGTCCCCCTTCCTCTCCTGCCCTTATACCAAGACCAGCCCTCAGGCAGGGAGATAAGAAAGGAACCACCCCTTGCCACCCACCCAGATCTGAGACTCAGAACCAGGCCTCCCCACCCAGGCTCAGTCCCAACAAGCTCACGGCCGCCCACTTGGCAAGGTGCAGCCTGGCCTGGGACAGGGCTGACCTCCATCACCCTGCAGAGCTCGGCGCTTGGACCCTAGAGGCGGGTTGGCATCCTCCCTCTGCTGTCGGCGGGGCCTCTGGCCGTCCCTCCCTGACCCTCAGTTTCCTTATCTGCACAACAGCACGTTGGCCTCAGCTCCCTGAGCTGCTGTGAACTATTTGGGGCAGACCGTGGTGCGCCTGGTTCAGGGGCCTCGGGAACACTAGTCCGGGACCCTGAGATGTTTATTGAAGGTGAAGTTGATGAAGTGTGTGCCTTGAGTTTGTCCAACTTGATTTATTAGTAGCATTATAGAGTATAATTACTCTGTAATAAAAGATATATCATGCAGCAATGTAGCACTTGGTACAGTTCACGGATCTAATTGCTCCCACTCAGGCCTGTCGCTGGTGGGGGCAGCAGTCACTTCCTCTGCAAGCTGGGAAGAAGGGCTCCAGAGGAGCAAATAAACACTCTGCTGGGGGGGACATGGGCTGGGTTAGGGCTGGGCCCGGGTGGGCCGAGGTAGGGCGTGCAGTCTGGAGCCCGAGACCTAGAGAGACGTGCCAGCCTGGGTCCACCACCATTCAGGGTCTCCCCGGGGTCACCAGCCTTTTCCTGCTCAGGCACAAGGGCCCCAGACATACAGTCCAGAAAGTCCAAGTCCAGATCCCACATAGATGACCCTGAGCAAACCTAGTTCCCTTGACCCAGAGATGGCTTCAGGGAGGAGTTGGCAGCTGGGTGGGGAGGGGAGCCGGGGAGCCGAGACTTTGGTGGGAGAAGAGGGGCTTCTCAAGGCACCTGAAAGGGAGGAAAAGACAGGCAGCAGAGTGTGGGAGTGGGAGGGTACCCCCCCACATCCAGCACCACAAGTTGCTAGCTACATGGCATCTGCCGTGATGCCAAAGGGGGGCTATAGGTGAGAGGCCTTCCTGTCCGCAGGCCTCCTTCTGGCCCCAAGGGCAGAGATGCACCTGCCTCCTCTCTCCCTCCCCCCTGCCCTCCCCCACTCTCCTTTAGTAAGCACCTACTGTGTGCAGGCTCCATGTAACTTTATTAGCTACATATAATATTTTGCATCTTGGTAACAACCTGGTGGAGTAGGAGTAGGTGATGGTTTTTCCTCCAATATTCTTTTTTTCAATGAATTAGACCACTTACTTCCTCTTAAAATTAGGTACAAAGTATTTGGGGAAAATAACATACACATGGTAAGAAATAATTCCAATGAGACAAAACGTTTACTCTGCGAAAGCCAGTTTCCTCCTACAGTGAACCCAGGCCACTGGGCCTCCTCCCCAAAGGCAGCCAGCCTGGAAATCAGCTCAGAGGTGTGGCATGAGGGAGCCGGGATTTGAAACCCGGACTGACTGGGCTCTGAGCCCTTGCTCTTTCGTCCGGGTCAGGGACTTTCTGTGTTCCTGGGAAGCCGGTGTCTTCTTGGCAGCAGGCGGAAGCAAGGGCCTTCCTTCTGCTTTCCTTCCTGGCGAGGTTGACAAGGCGTTGGGATCACAGGCGGCCGTGAGCCTTGGGCAGCCATTTTATCTCACTTTCCTCATTGGTTCGAAGGGCAGAGCCTCGAGCACATCGGGGTTGTTTTGAAAGAGCCACCATAGGCGTTGGCTCGATAGTAAGAGCCACTGGCGCTCAGGGGAATAAAGGAAGGGGTTCTCCTGCCCCCCGGCTGATTTCCATCTAGAAGGGATGGGCTGGGTTTGGGTGGAAGGGCATCTGCTTGCTTTGAGCAGGGCCCAGATGCCCAGTAGTTTTCAGGTCCACCCAGCTGTCCTGATCTCAGCTGGGATTAGCGGGGGCCATGGGGCAGGCTTGGGCCTCCTCGTGTGAAACTTGGGCAGGTGGGGGGCTTCCCTGCACCTGTGGGGACCCTCAGCTGTGAAGTGGGGACAATGACAGCACCTGCCCTGTGGGTTTGAGATGAAGGTCAAATGGGGGATTACAGAGAAGGTCCCAGAGCCAGGCTGGGCTCCTGCTACTTGTTTTCGTTACTGATGTTCAAGCTCCACCTGAGCTCCACTGTTTTCTCCTGGGACCCTCTCTGCTCCTCCAGTGCCCCTGCTTCCCAACTGGAGCCCCCAGGGCCTGCTGGGAGCAGGTGTTAGGGGAGGGCTAAGAGCAGCTGGCCCCAGCGTGGTTGTCCAGGGCATGGCTGCACCAGTGCCCTCTGCTCAAACTTGCCCTGCTGTGCTCAGCGGTCCCAGAAATTCCTGGACACATCACAGTCACCAAGCTTCCAGGCATGCTTCATCCAGAGAAACTTCCGGAAGGCCAGGGCTTCTGGGGAAGGTTAAATGATATGTCCCTGGTGAGTCCTGGTGCAGCTACCAGGTCGGGAGGGCTCGATTCTGGCCTCCGTTGTGTTGCTAACTTGCTCTGTGATGTTGGCCTGTCCTAGAGCCCTTCTAGCTATCTTGCCACCAGAGTGATCTTTCTGTCTCTGCTCGGATGCCCCACCCCCGCTGAGGAACACTGCCTGGCTCCTTTTCTCCCTGGAATAAAGTGCCATATGGTCCACTGGTGTGCGCCACTCCCCCAACCTCACCTCCCAGGCTTCAGCTGCTCCCACAACCCGTGGGGTCGTGTCAGGCACAGACCACTCCCCCTGCCAGCCGCTCTCTTCCATCCCAGCTCACACACCCCCTTGCAAAACCTCCCCAGCTTGTAGTGCCCCGTGCCTCCTCCATCACACCCTTTTGTTGGAGCCTTGGGGCATGGCTTAGCTCTTGGTTGCTTGTCTTTCTGCCCCTGGGCCCAGGAGGCCCTGGCGGGAAGGGACTGCGTTATTTCCAGTCAGGGTGGTGGGATGGGAGAGCTAGGCATGGATCAACCCCTCTCCCCCTCAGAATTCCTCTCCCCACCCCAGAATGCAAGGACAAGGTTGTGCTACAGACAGGGCAGAAGGTATCCCCCACCCAGCTACAGGCAAAGGTCCTGTGTGGCAAGGAGCCAGGGCAGGGCTTTGGCTTTAAATTCCAGCTTGGCCCAGGCCCGCTGTGTGACCTCAGGTGAGTGACCCTGCCTCTCTGACCTGTACTTTCCTCCCTTGTGGAAGGTTTGTCTCAGGATTCTGTGAGCCAGTGGACTCTGCTCTGCCATCACAGTCAGCTTTCTAGGAAGCTCATCTGGGGCCTCTGAAATGGTCCTCGGCAGGCCCAGCCCTCTATAAATATTTGTTAAATGGACACTTTCCAACCGTGGGTCTAGGGGCACGTAGGTTTTTCTGAGCCCTTTTGCTATAAAAGACGTGATTCATTCGTATCTTCAGATGTTTCCTGGGCATTGGTGCCAGGCACTGTTCTAGGCTTTGAGATACAACAATGTAGACGACGTTCCTTGTCTTCTCATCGGAAACAGTGAACAGTGAATTAGACAGTTTGGGTAGTGATATGTTCTAGAAAGAAATAACAGAGAGAGGACAAAATAAGTGCTAAGGACAGAGTGGGTCTCTGGGAAGATGTTAACTCTCAGGCCTCCCAGCCTTTCCTGTCACTTGCCGAGCTCTGCTGCGCGTGCCCGCACCGTAAGGTGGCCAGGTACCCTAGCAAACATGGCTCAGCTCACTGAGACTACCTAGAGCAAACCACCGTCTGCAGGTCAGGTCCAGCAATTATTCTTGCCGAAAAGCTGATCAGATTTTTCCTGGGTACTCTTCTTCAGCTGCTGGGATCCAAAGCAATTTAATTAAGCCCCCATCAGTACGTGGCTTTCTTTGTTTCACTAATAAATGAGTCACTCAGAAGCTTACTTTGGTGGCTGTCTCTTATTTATTTATTTATTTACTTACTTACTTACTTACTTATTTTTGTGAAGAAATCTTGCTGTGATGAGATAGCCATTTTGAATTTTCTAATTTTTCTGACCATTGTTTTCCCATGAGTTGGGAATATCACTATGGCAGTAGATCCTGTGTTCTCTTAGCACAGCTAACATTGAACACAATGTTTTCCCATCTAGTTCAATAAAATAATAATCCACAGTCCACTGAGCCTTAGAAGGCAACGTGCAAAATCTGCTTTTCTTGTTTTGACGATATGGGTAAGCACTGGTAATAAAAATAAATAAAATGTTGGGGGTTGGCAAGGTGCTAGGGACTTACAGCTGTGTTCCTACAATTTGTAGTGTGCATAAGGCTTTTGTTGCAACTATTCTACCCTCCTGTTGTAGCACAAAAGCAGTCAGGGATGCTAAGTAAACAAATGGGTGTGGATATGTTCCCATAGAACTTGATTTATGGACACCAAAACTTGAATTTCATAGAATTGTCACATATCATGAAATGTTAATCTTCTTTTCATGGTTTTCAACCTATAAAAAAAAAGTGTAAGAACCACCCTGAGCTCACAGGCCATACAAAAACAGGCAGCAGGCAGAACTTGGCCCACCGGCCATATTTGCCGGTCCCTGATCTAAATGGTTAGTGGGACTCTTGAAACAGAATGAGCGTCTTGCAGCAGAATTTCTATTTATCATCTCCCACTTAAAGTGCTTAACAGTCTCTGCAATCCTCAGGAAGTGGATCCTGGGAGAGGATGCTCAGGTTGGTAGAGACATTCTAAATTAGGTCTCATCAGAAGAGAGGGGAGAAGACTGGTGAAGTGAAGGTGCTCTAAAGGGGTAACCTTTGCAGGGAGAGAGGAGTAGGTTTGGGGAAGGATCTAGAGCATCTTGGTGGGGGAAATCGTTGGTAGCTTGTCTTCAAGTAAAAGTGTAGAAATGTGCAGATAAGATTATGAGCAGAAGAAAAGTGAAACCATGAATGGGATAGAAAAGTACCTAGAACTTCCCCCTTCACAAAGGAGAAATTGAAATGAATTAACAATTTGAGTAAACAAATGAAGATAAGGAAAACAAGTAAAGGACAATGTCAGTTAGTAATAGCCAAAACAGAAGGAACAAAATTAAGTGCCATTCATTATATTAAATGTGAGTGGCTGAATTTTCCTATTAAAATACAGAGACTGGTGGATTGGATTAAAACACAAAATTTAGCTATCTGCCGTTTTTAAGAAACATACTTTAATGACAAGTAAGTAAGTGTTACAGCTCTTTTAGAATTTGTCTAGCAGGTTTTCTGGCTTTAGCTGGAAAACTTAAAAAAAATGACAAGTAAGCAAAGGTTAAGAATAGAAGAGTAGACAAACTGATGTCAGGTGAACGTAAACAAACAGAAAGCATGAGTGGTCATTTTAATTTCAGACTAGATGGAATTTGAGGTTAAAAATGCTAACTAGATTGAGAGGGACGTTGTGTGGTGATAAAAGCTACAAACTTGTTGCACCAAATATATTTACAAAAACTGTTCAAAATCCAAGGAGAAGTTGATTAAAAAAATAGAGTTATAATGGTATACCTGGGGACACATATTTCAGAATAGTACAGACCTACTAGACAGCAAATAAAAACAGAGTGGTATAATACAATCAATAAAGTTGACTTTTTTTAAAAGATAGATATAAACTTATATCCTTGAATAGAGAATAAACATTTTTATATGTTTATGGAACATTTACAAAAATTGAACATTCAGCAGTCATCATTCAAAAGATTTTATAGAATGCTTACTGTGTGCTCTTTTAGGGACTGAAGATATAATCATGATCAAGAAAGATGAAATCCCCACCCTCATGAAACTTAGATTCTAGTTGTGGCCACAGAGAAAACCTAATAGATTTTTTTTTAAGTAGAGATCATGAAGCATTAAAATTAGAAATGAAGAATAGTTTACTTGTGTATGTGTCTGTATCCATCTATCCATCCATCCATCCATCTATCCATCTATCCATCTGTCCATTCACATATTCTCTTCTTGGAAATTAGTAGTAAATTTCAGTTCATTTGGTTAAGACCATTTCTGATACTATTAAATAAAGTTTAATCTCTCAGTAATAAACTTTTTCTTTTTTTCCATTTTCTTTTGCTCTTTGGATTACATCACAGAGAAAGTCTTGGATACATTCACAGATACCTTTAAACATGCAAATCTGCCTTTTGAACAAATAGAACACAGGGTCAGCATTCAACTCCCTCCAGTAACAACAGAACATAGCTAGGATTCACTTCCATTCTTCTTTTCATTGTGTTTGCTTCTACCATTAGCTTCCTGTATTTATTGCAAGTGACTCTTGTTTTCTCTTAGGGTATGATTTTTTACTTTTTTGTTTTTATTATATTGTTTGATAATGGCTTTATTGTCTCATCCTGGCCGCAGGCCACAGTAGCACTAGCCTGCCCAGGCTGCCCACCCAAGAAAGGATGTAAAGTTTCCCTTTCAAGCATATATATTTAAATAAAAATATTAGACAAGATGTGCAAAGATCTGGCACAAAGGAAGTGGGGAAGACATGTGAGAGACAGAGCACTTGCTTCTCAGCCATGTGCAGATTGAGGCCAGAGCTCGTCGCTAAGGACACCGAATCACATGGAAAACGTGGGGTCTTTCTAGGGGAGCACAGAGACATGTGCCGGCATCCCAGGCTATACTAAGGGCTGTGGGGTCAGGAGAGGGAGCAAGGAAATTCTGCAGAGGTGGGAGGAGATGGGCTGGTCAGGGAAAACCCCGAGGAGGTGGTGACCTCTCAGCTATGCCTTGAATGATGGAAAGGCTCCGAGCTCCCTGTCAGACGTTGTTGGGGAGGAGAAAAGGGGAAGTGGAGGAGGGACCTATGCAGCTGGAGGGGAAGAGAGTTTGAAGAGGCAGGCAGGGTCAACCATCCAAGCCAGGCCCTTCATCGTGGTGCAGGGTGATGAGCCGCCTGGGGGCTGGGTGAGGGTGTGGCTACATGGTTCAACCTGTGCCAGGGAAATCATTTGAGCAGGGCTAGCCCAAGAGGAGCTTCTAGAAATGATCTAACTTAGCAATCCAGAGCCTAGTCCTCTCTCACCTACCTTTCTGCAGCCCCCAGTCTTCCCCTGAAGCTCTTGGGCACCCTGGTTTGTCTGTGGAGCCAGCCTGGCGCAGTGGCTCTGCCCATCACTAAATGACTTTCGGAGCCGGGTGTCCTTTGGCATCCTGGGGCTGCTGTGAGCACAGAAAGAGATGGCAGCCAGGTGTGCAGCACCTAGGACAGCAAGTGCTCTCGTGCTTGCTGTTTCACTTCAACAGCTAAGCTGCTCCTGTACCCCGTAGGTCTCACCTGGGGCCTCCCTCCCTGCCCCTCATCTCAACCCCTGATGGCTTGCACGGCACCACCCAAATCCTGTTCCTACGAGACAAAGCGCAAGGGTCCTGGCAGCTCGCATTCAAAAATCTCTTTTAGTTCCACGTCACCCACAGGACAGAGACAAGCCTTCCAGCTTGGCACCCTTAACCAGCTGACCTGCCACTCAGCATGATGTCGGTCCATTATTCTGAAGGGTTTTAGGGTGTTGATGGGAACACAAGGTCTGGGGTCAGCGACAAGGTTCCAGGGCCCCCTCAGCCACCTGCAGCTTACAGACTTGGGACAAGTCCCTTCCCCTGGGTTTCCTTAGTGGAAAAAGGGGACCATGCCCCCTACTTGGTGGGGTGATTATAAAGAAGGGAGACAAACGTATATAAGATGCCAAGTGCTGTTCCTGGCACAGAGTTGGCCCTTGTTCAGGAGTGGGTGTCACGGGTATGATTTATTTGGATTTTCCTCATGGCACAGGTTCCCGGCTGTGCTGGTGGCAAGGAGCTGGCACTCACCCACCCTGCAGCAGGATCAGGTGGGCGTGTGCTGGCCATCCAGGTCCTGGCACCTGCTGGCACCAATTGGGGGAGGTCTTAGGGCCGGGCCAGAGGAGCCTGCAGCCTTGACCCAACCAAGTGTAAACAAGCAGACGCCACCAGGGGCACCGGCTCCGCTTTGAAGTCCGAGGCGGTGCTGCCCGCTGGCTCCTGCTGCTGCCCCACTCTGCTGCCGACAGCCTGTTAAACGTGGCTGGTGGCACCAGGGAGCACGCCAGCCTGGGGTGCAGGCCAGCATCTACTGAGTGGGGGCAGGCAGTCAGGCCGGGCAGCCCCAGGGAGGCCAGCTCCAGCAGCCATGCCATTGCGGAGCAACACTGCTGCCCAGGGGGCCCCTCGGGCCTGCTTGTTGCTACCCCTTACTCACCCCTTCCCTGTCCCACAGGTAGAAGGCAGGATCAGCTCCCAGGCCACTCAGGAACACAAAGGTTCTATCTGAGGCAGAGGTCGAGAAGGTCTTCTCGGGGAGAGGCTCAGATGGCCGCCTCAGTTCTTCTGGCCCCAGCTCAAAGCTTTGGCCTCTTCTCCCACTTCCACGCCAGAGTCGATGGCCGAGGGTCACACTCGGCTGCTGAAGGGCCTGGCAACTTCTCTTTGAAAATTGCTTTTTGATTCCTATGTAGACACAGAGTTTAGGGCGGCTTGGCGTGGTGGAGAGAGCTGGCTCTGAAGGCTGCGGCCTCACCACACTGCCATGGGTAGAGGGCCCACTTCAGTGCCTGGCAGGTACTAAGTGCTCTGTAAACATTAGTCTCCCATTTTCCTGTCCCGTAGGAGCTGTACCAGGATACCTGGTGGGTGCTTTACGTACATGGGTGTCTGGGTGATGGCTGGCACCCAGTGGGGAGCAGAAACAGTGTTGGTGGGAGGCTCAGTGAGGACAAGGGGCCAGGGCAGCAGGGCTGATCACTGATGATGGGAAGACCCCTTTCCAGAAGATGGCCCTGTCTAGCCCAAGAGCTCCTGGAGGGTACACGGTCGGATTCATCCCTGTTTGTGTTCCCTTCGTGATGTGCAGAGCCTGTCCCATCGTAGACTAACTTCTAAGCCTCCAGAGCTCGTTGAATGACATGAAGAGAAGCGCAGGCTAATGTATTTTCTTAGGTTTACACCAGGGGACTGTGATGAGGTTGGTCATAGCTCATGGCAAACGTTCATGCTCGAGGTCTCTCCTCCTCCTCATGACAACTCTGGGACAGAGAGACGTCCGCCTTGTTTTTATGGAAGACGCTGCTGCGGAGAAGTGAAGCGCCTTGCCCAGCACCCTTGTCTCTAGGATGGAGGAGGTGTGATTCTGACTCCAGAGTCCTGGCCCTTCCCACTACCCAGGACCTGGGCTGTACTGAGAAGAAAGAAAAACCATGGTCTACAGTGAATAGTTCTTGGGCCAAATGAGGATGGATGATACTGAAACAATGGTGTCCTGATTTGAAACTGTTACGGACTCCAGAAGAGCCATGATCTTTTAATCCAATCTTTGTGGGGTAGAACCTTTGATGGAATGTTTCCATGGAGATGTGACCCACTCAGCTGTGGGTGAGAACTCTGATTATATTACTTCCATGGAGGTGTGGCCCCACACATTCAGGGTGGATCTTGATTAGATCACTGGAGTACTTTAAAGAGAGCTCACACAGAGAGCAGAGAGGACAAAAGGCCTCAAGAGAAACTGAGAGAGACATTTGGAGAGAAGCTAAGAGCCGACACAAACGCTGACTCTTGGAGTTGCTTCGAGTTGCAGACAGAAGGATGTTTGGAGATGCTAAACGATGAAGCCCAGAGTTTGCCCCAGAGAAGCTAAGAGAGGACCCCCCAGATGCTTAGAGAGAAATGTCCTGGGAGAAAGAAGGAAGGACACACAGGAGCTGAAAGAGAGGAGCAAAGACAAAAGCCTGAAAACATTTGGAGACACATTTGAAACACAACCCAGATGCCAGCCACGTGCCTTCCCAGCTGACAGAGGTGTTCCAGATGCCATCAGCCTTTCTTCAGTGAATGTATCCTCTTGATGCCTTAGTATGGACACTTTATGGCCTCAGAACTGTAAATTTGTAACCTAATAAATCCCCTTTATAAAAGCCATTCCATTTTTGGTATTTTGCATAATAGCAGCTCTAGCAAACTGTAACAAATGGCATCCCTTGAGGTATTCTGGAATTGGTCAACTCTCTGGCAGTTTTCAAGTGACGTGGAAGGGTTAACACATTATTTGCAAGAGCCTCACCCTTGACCCAGGCCCTTTCTCAATTCTTACCCTGTTGTTCCCACTCCTCTTGGGGTCGAAGAGCTGCCAGCTAGGGTCCTCAGAAAGGAAGACAGTGAGGACTTTGTTGGAGGAAGGAGAATGAGGCAGGGATTTGGGGAGCTAGGGAGAGAACAAGAAGACTGTAGACAGCACCTGGCTTGGGGTCAGTGTTGAGCAAGTGTTAATTTCCATCTCTTCTGGGTGTATTAGGGGACCCTTTGTCTGAATGGCACATCCATTCTCCATTTCAGCTTCCCAGAGAGTGAAATTTCACTCGTTGAGATTCATCCCTCTGGGGGTCATGCTGCTCCCCAGTTTTAGGTGTTCTTGCAAATACCCCACCCCAGGCCTCACAAGAGCTTTTTTCAGATGAGGAAACTGAGGTTCCGAAGGAGTCCCTTGCCCATGACCATGCAGCTGTCAGAGGCAGGGCAGGCCTGAGACCTTCCAAGCCCCTTTTGCCAACTTAGTACAGCTTGGACCTCCCCTGGGCTTACAAGAGTTTTCCCCCACTTCCTTGTTGCCCCTAGATCAACTTGAATTAGAATAGTCACCTCAAGATGTGGGCAATTCCCAAGCCTCTTCCCAGCAGCCAGACCCAAAAAGAGAGAATGCTCGTGGCGAAGATACACTTACGTGCAGCAGCAGCCAAGCCCCAGCACCGGGGGAACTCACGTGCCCGGGGGTACGCCAGAGCCTGGACTTCCACGTGCAGCCGATGACGTCTGCTTGGAAACGCAGCCCCTCCAACCACTGAAGCCCAAGAGACAAGCAGATTATTCGTGCCAACAGTGAAAGTCCCACTTCAAGCTACTGTCATAGCAGCACTGGCCCTGGTTCAGCGCTGTTCCTGGGGAACAGAGCCCGCCAAGCAAATCCCACATGCCTCGCCTCGGGTTTGACGTCACGAAGATTGATTTCAAAGTGAGACCCTCCAGCTGTACCTCTGATGGGTCTTCCTCTTTGTGTGTACTTGTGTCTGATCTTGGGGGCCTCTCTCCTTTAGCAGGAAGAGTCTGTCGCTTGGGGAAGGGCCCAGCCTTCAGACACACACATGCTAGAGACAGATAGGACCTGAGGAAAGCCATTCCCCCAGGCCCCTTCCTTCTCATACCCCCTGATCTTCCGGAAGGTCTCCTGTGGAAGGGCTCTCGTCCCTATCTAACCAGATTTCTTTTCCATCAAATGAGGTCTCAGCAGCAGGCATTTGCTAAGCACCTCCTGCCCATCCCAGACCCCAAACCAGTAATTTCTGGAGTCAGGGCAGGGGGCACCTGGGATTGCAGAAACATGGAAATGTGTTGAGGCAGCTCTTGCATCCAGGACCTCCGCCCCTTTGGGGAAGCTGGTGTAGACACGCTGCCCAGTGCTGAGAGACCAGCCAGCAGGCTTCATCCCAGCTGCAAGCCCTGCCCCTAAGGAGGGCACTGAGGCTGGAGCTGGTTCTGATGGGGAGTGGGCTGTGACCAGTTAGTGATACCTGCTCAGATCTTCACAGGTCTTTAATGGGAGGGGTCCCCCAGGGAGGGAGGAAGCTCTGCCCAGGTTGCCGGGGGCGTGGCAGAGGCCAAGCCAACGGCAGCTCCCTTGGCAGGTGCTCATCTCATCGCGCCATTTAAACCACACAGCCACTGTTGCCCCACTTTATAGACAAGGGAACTGAGGCCCACAGAGGTTAGGTCGCTGGCCGGAGTTGGGATTTGAACCCAGGTAGTTGGCTCCAGACTGAAGGCTCCCCAGCACTGTGCAAATGAGCTCACCGCAGCCCATCTGGGGAAACAGCCCTCTTGGGCCCGACCTTTAGAAGCCACGTCCGATGACTGTGTTCCAGTCTCTTCTTTGTTTTAGCCTTTGCCCCCCGCCAAAGCAGCCCAGCTCTAACTGTCCCTCACACCCCTTTCCCACCTTCTTGGCCTTTTCTCTGCTTTCATCTCCACTGGGCCCACGTTCTTCCAGATATGAAGACCAGTGCTGGAAATTGATTCCTCAGAACACGCCAGAAGGCTAACTCTCCTCTTGGCCCCCACAGCTGTGGACTGGAGAAGTTCACCCTCAGTGGGGCCTGGCTTTGTGGGTGAGGAATCTGCGGGAACCTCAGCAATCAAGTGCCTTTAATGTCCTCAGGGCAGCCAGGCCTCCCTCCTGTCCTGGGCCCACTTCCCTTGACAGCGAGGTGCTGCAGACCACACTCCACTCCCACCCTCCCTCCCTCTGGACAGCCTCTGGGCGCTGGGGTCCCTGAGCTTTGGTAGGTGGCTGGTGGTTCTCAGGAGCTGGGGCTGCCCTGATGGCCCTAGACTTAGACCTCCAGACCAGCCTGGGGTGAGCCAGTCATGACCCCATTCTGGGGTGAGCCCACAGCCCAGGAAGGCCTCCAGGCTGGGCCTCATTCCCTGCTGGTGGTCCCCACACAGGGCAAACAGCCAGGCCCTGATGGGGGCCCGGTACTCAGCCCCCAGAGCCAGGCAGATGCGAGTTGGATTGGAGTTTTGTCCACTCAACTTGCTATGTGACTTTGGGTGTTGAACCCCAAGGCGGGATGGAGTGGGGAGTCTGAGAAGAAGGCTTTCCGCACTAGGTTCCCTCTGCTGCCCACCCCATCTCCCATGGTGGGTCCCTCCCAGAGGTGATAAATTCGAAACACCCCACCTCAGCTGCTGGAAGGTGACAGTGTAGGGACCGTGAGCAGGTAGCCTTGGGGACCCAGGAGTGGGGCGCCAACATTCCAGAGACCATGCGGGGTTCCAACAGGGTGATGGAGCCGGGTCTCCCCACCCATACTCTGCCTGACCCCCCAAAGAGGACCGAAGACACAACATGAGCAAGAGGGCTCACTTTACCCAGTCAGCGCTTTCGTGTCTTCTGGCCGAGCCATCAGAGGAGAGCACAAGAGTGACAGACATTTCCTTTGAACTTGAAGTCCTTTCTGTACTGCCACCACAGCCCTAGGATGACCACGAGGCCATCCTGCAAGAGAGAGCCCCTCAGACCCCTCCTCCAAGGGTCAGAGAAGCCCCACTCACTCCTTGCCAGACCCTGGATGCTTCCAGATGCTTCAAGCAATGTGGTCATGCTACAGGCCAGTGAGCCAAGGCGCGCCACACACCGCCAGGGCCACGGGCCCAGCCATCCGCACTGCCCCACCGGGTCAAACAGGAACATAAACAAGAAATGCCGCAAGCCCCCCAGCTTCCTCTACCCTGGGCCTCTGTTTATGTAGCACTTAAACTAACTTCGGGGTCAGGTCTGTCTGGCATGAAAGCCCTGAAGCTTTTTGATGTTCCCCTGAAGTTAATAAAATTAGCCTGCCCTCGTTGCAGGACCCAGGCTTGGGAAAGGGTGCCTCCTCTGCCGTCTTCGTGACATTTGGCTTTTTAAGTTAATATTTTATAACCAAAAGAGTAGGGGGTGGGGGTGCAGGGGAGAAGATGCAGTGTAAAATCTCCCAAAAGGGCTTTTTTTGCTAGTAGGTAGCATGACTGCCCTCCCAGGCTCCAATAAAGTTGAAACCCCAGCCGTGGGGCTCGTGTGAGCAATCGACTGGGAGCCTCATGGGTCAGGCCTGAGAGAGCAAGCGGCACTGGGGCATGGATCGATTTCGCAGCATGCTCTCCCATCAAGACCTTTTAAAGAATGAAGCCCAGAGACAGGCTGGTGACTTAAAACTCTGATGAAGCACATTCTCCAAGGACCCACCCACTTGCCGTGATTTTGTTTAACCCCCAAAGAGCCCAGAGCCACCAGCCTCCCCCTCTCTGTCATGTGCAGGCCAGGGGAGATTGTTTCCAGGCCTTCTGTGGGCCACACCGGGCATGGGGCTTGCAGCCAAAACCCCTGTCCTCGAAGAACGCCCAGTCCCATGAGGAAGGCAGATGCCTGGGCTCCGGAGACAGGAGGGCATCTTCCTCAGTCTTGGAGAGAGTATGGGGCCAGGAGGTGCCTGCCCGTGGGGAGGCTGTCCACCAGGCCTTCCCAGGGTGGGTGGGCAGCCAGAGTGGGGAAGGGCAGAGGCCACAAGCAGTGGGGGGTGAGGGACACGTTCATTATCTTAACTGTGGCCATGATGTCCGGGTGAACATGTACATCCATCCACACAGTCACGCACATTATGCACGATTTATCATGTGCCAATTATACCTCACTGAAGCTGTTAAAAAAATGCAAAGCCACTGGCATGCACGAGCGCTTGAAATGCACCAGCTGCTGCAGTTGCTTATTCATTCCGTGCTTAACAGTTTCCCTGAGGATGTCGTGAGCCCCTGTTCTCTGTGCAGGGAACACAGCTATGGAGGAGAGGAACCGATCTCTGCCCGCATGGAGCTTACATTCCAGTTGGGAGCAACCAACAAGTCAAGGGACAAACATATAAAGCCACCTCCAGTAGGACCCTGTGCTCTGAGGACAAGCGCATCGGATAAGGAGGGAGTGGAGAGTAGCAGGAGGAGACGCAGAGTGAGGGGGTCACTTGGGGCCACTGCGGCAGAAGGGGCCGCAAGCACCCAGGCCTTTAGTGGGGTCTGCTCTGTGCCAGGGCCATCTGGGCAGCAGGAGCCGGAGCCAAGAGGGGACCCCTACTCTCTGCCACTGCAAATCCAAAGGTACAGGGGTGGAGAGTGACGGTTAAATATTATCTTCTACCAGGACACTCCTGAGCCTCGTGAGGGCAGGGAGGTGTTCATACATCACACTTGGCGCAGGGTTGGCCCTCAACAAACATTTGAAGGAAAAAAAGGAGGGCTATTCATACTAATTTGGTGAGAAGTTTCTGCTCCAGTCAAAGGCCCATTGGGGTCTTCTGCAAGGCGTGTGTCTGAGCAGATTGAACATGGACTGTGCCTTTCTCGTATTGTGGCCAAACTGAGATGCAGGAGGGCAGGGCTCCCATCTGTCACATCTGTCCCAAGGAGCCAACAAAGCTCTGGGGCCCCCAGAGGGTTCCCAGGCAGTGCCTGGGCCTGGCTGCTCCTGGAGACGAGACTGAGTCAACTGGCAGCCTTGCTGTTCTCTGGGATTCCAGAACGGGGTTTGCAGAGGGCCAGTGTGGATTTGAACGTCTGCTGCATGCTGACCAGATGGATGACTGCAGCCAGCACCGACCCCTTCCCTGAGCCTCAATAGGGACCTGCCTGCAATAGGGATGGGGACACCCTGCAAACAAGGGCATCAGGAGGGCTCCCCGGGAGCCAGCCAGGTCCTGGGATGGCACCTACTGAGGAATGCAAGTGACATCTCCTGTAATGGGAGTGGGGATTGGCTGGTCCAGAACCATCCAGCCTAGTCTAGTCTGCTCAATGTCCCCAGTGCAGGCTGTTCCAGGCTGGGCTGCAGAACTTTCCCAAGGTGTGGCCCACCCACCCTACACTCCCACGTGCAAGCTCCTCCTGGGGAGAAGTGGGCAAGCCCAGGAAAGCAGTGCTTGTCCTGACTCCCTGGGTCCCAGGCAGGGCCGAGGGGACCCCTCTATCAGTGCTGCAGACCTGTGCACCCCCTGGGGCTGGGAGGCAGAGGCAACAACAGTTATTGGGGGGCAGGGGCATGGGGGTATCTGTGCTAGAGGCCAATCAGGAGGACTGAGCAGCCCAGCGAGGGGCAGGAGTAGCCCTGGGGAAGTTCCGCCAAGTCCTGAGGGACAGTGAGTAGGAGTTCACGTGTGGGGAAGAGGTTTGTGCATTATAAAGGGCTGTGCAAGTGGAAATTATTATTCTTATCATTATTTGTATCCCAACTCATCAATCATTGGAGAAAGGAGGAATGCGAGTACCTTTTATCTGGTGCTATGAATCAAATAGAATAGGATATGTTTTTCCCAAAGGTTTGTAGGGCAAACAGGAGAGTTCCTGCTTTTCAAAACAAGCCAGCTGGGGCCCTTTCAGCAGAAATGGGATGTCTCTGAGGCAGAGGCCAGCCCCCCAGCCCTGGTCTCCTGGGGCCCAACCCCATGTGGTCCCCCAGCAGTTTCAGCCTCAGAGAAGAAAAGAGGATGAGGTCAGTGGAGGCAGCAGGTTCCGGTCTGAGCTCGTCCACTTCACCCAGGTCCCACCACCAACACCAGCTCCCTGGAAGCTCATTCTGTCCACTCAGCTGCCCTGGTGCCTGCATGGCCCCAGCCTGGCAACGGAAGCATCCAGGCTTCGTACTAGGGTATGTGGGTCTACCTGGCACTCAGAGAGCTGGAAGGAGAGATGGTGATTTCTCCACGAAGCCATTCGTCGCTGAGGCCTTGAATGCCAGGCAAGCAGTGCCACCATTCTCCAGTGGCATGGACCCTGCATTTAAATAGCATCTGATCACAGAGAGAAACCGTTATCTCCTTTTCCGTTCTCTGTCCATCCTTCTGATGTCATCTAGGAGAGGATCTGCTCTTTAACAAACATCTCTCTCTCACTCTCTCTCTCTCTCTCTCGCTCACTGAATTTCCTCTTACACACAGAGGGCTGGCACCTCGCTGACACAGGCGATGTTCAGCATTTCATCAGCTCTCTGAGCCCTGGCTGCACAGAGCCCTGAGGATGGGAAACAGCAATGAGCAAAATGTGCAAAGAACCGCATGCCTTAGCTTTGCTTTAGTTGTATTTCATTTCCTGGTTGCCCGCTGTTTGTGATTTCTTTTTACTGTAGTGATAGAATTTTCCTTTTAAAAGAAATGTATGCAAGTGTAAAAAAAAGAGAATCCGTTTAGTGGATATAGGCCACACGCACTTATGTCAAGACCCGGGAAGGCGCTGCAGACTTTCCAGAATGGGGGGACGTGCCGTGATGGGTGCTCACAAGCCATCAACCCTGGCCTTGAGTGCTGGCAGGGTGGGGTTGGTCCGAAGGACCGCTCTTCCCAACTTTGACTCTGCCCCTCGTGCAAGCACCTTTCTTCTCCTGGACTGAGTCCAGCCACTCCTCAGTTGCCTAATCCCTCCAGGAGAAGACCGAGGCCCATCCCCTACCTGGGCATGGGCCAACTGCATCAGAGCCAGGGCCAGCCTAGAGGGGACACGCAGACTGAGCTGGAGGTGCTGTGACGTGAGGCAACAGTGCCACTGTGGCCCACTTCCTTTGGAGCACCAGGAGCCGGGCTGGCTCTGCCGGGCATTGCCAGGGCCCGTCCTCTCCTCCCCAGGCCCTCTCCCCAGGGGGCCTCCAGCAGCCTCTGCGCTCTCACTCCTCTCACCCCTCTGGTCCATTCTCCAGAAGCAGCCAGGGCAGTTTCAGACTGCAAACCAGATGCTGTCCCTCTCCAATAATGGCCTCCCACTGCCTCGAGAGGAACCAGGGGCCTGCGCAGGCCCGTTGGGAAGGCCCAGTGCTTTCTGGCCCTGTGTGGCTTCCCCAGATGTCTGTACCTCTGGGACCCTCGGACCCCACACTCAGCCATGCTGGCCCTTTCAGTGCCCCCCAGGGCCTTGGACCATTCCTTTCTCTGTGCTGGCAACAGCCTGCACCTCACAAGTCTGGCTCCTCCTCTGGGACATCTCCCCTGGTGGCCCTGACTGCCCTGTGCTTGGGTCCATCACAATTTATACTTCCGGATGGGTCAGGTTTGCCTGCTTGCTGTTGGCTTCCCAAGCTGTACCATAAGCTCTACAAGCGCCAAGTTACCTTGCTCACAGCTATTCCCAACATCTGGCTTTCATACCTGACATCACTGAATACCAGTCACCATCCCAAGCAGTTTACTTACTTTGTCTCCTTTTAACCTTCACCACTGCCTTGTGGAGAAACTGAGGCACAGAGCGGTTAGGTCACTTACCCAAGGCACAAGAAGGCGAAGCCAGGCCAGGAAAGCGCTAACAACACTCTAGGGTTTGGCTTTGGAGGATGTGGATGGGAGTTTGTTAAGGGGCCATGGGGAGAGAAGGCATTTGGGGAGTGGGGTGCAACAGGCAGCTTGTACCTCGGCCTGGAGCCTCGGCCCTCTGGAGAGAGGAGCAAGAATTGCAAATGGGAGCCAAGGAAGGCGGCACAGCCCAGGGCTGCAGAAGTCTCAGATGGTGTGTGTGCTACACCAGAAGTGGTCCAAGGAGCTCGCAAAGAAAGGAAGGCCTGCTGATGACTAGGTAGAAGGAAGATGCATCTGTTTTTGTTGTTGTTTTTTATTTTATTCCATTATTTTTGAATAGGTAACACATCCATGTGTTTCAAAAGTCTGAAAATAAAAAAGAATGTCTAAGGAAGAGTCCCCTTCTCGGCCTGTCCCCTAGGCCCCTGATTCTCTGTCCCGATTTCCATGCCATCAGTTCCTCAGGCTCCCCTCCACCTATGCCCATCACACTGGCCCCCATCCTGCCCCATCGCCCACAACAGCCACCGGCTCTCTACCTTGCTCCCCCACTTTGCTTTTTATGCTTAACCCTGTAGCTTAGGGTGACGCATATCTGCTCACGCATCCCTCTTCTGTGGTCACCCGGTGGCCATTGCAGGACAAGCCCCAGCTTGCTGACCTAGGGACAGGCTTCTAGATGGCTTCTGGTCTTTCACTGTCATAGTCGTTGCTGCAGTGCCCATGGTGTTGTAGGGTAAATTCCTAGCAGTAGGACTGATGGGTCAGGAGGCACATGGGCTGGTGGCTTGGGGGGCAGTTGTCAGGCTAGAGGGCACTTGTTATCTCAGGGCTTGGGTTTGAGACGGGGGATGGGGTCTGAGTGGGGAGATGGGAGCAGAGGAGCCAGGCTGCCCGCTCCTACTTCCTCAGTCTCCTCCCACTGTGGCTTCTCTCCGAGGGGACAGCCAGGGCCGGGGCCACCAGAAAACCTCAGAAGGGAAGCAGTCTCGCTTCCAGTCTTTCCCATAATAAAGAACGTTAGGGAGAAGGTTCTAGATGAACAGACCTCACAGTAGATCTGACCGTACCAAGTCGGCTTTTCATGTACATGCGTGTCCTCCCTCCCAGCCCAGATACTCGCAGAGAGGTGAGGGGTGGTGACATGGTGGGACTCTGAGGGACCACAGCAAAGGGCTGAGCCCCGAGCGGTGGGATGCCAGGAAAAGGGCAGCTGTGGCCTGGGATGTGAAGGTCGGGGGGAGTGGGCCAGGTCCAGCAGGGGCTTCTGGGCACAGTCAGCGTTGCAGCCAGAGCAAAGCCTCAGAGGCCAACATGTGCAAGGTGGGGGGTGGGTGGGCAGGAATGGAGAGGCAGACGCCAGCTTCTCTGAGGCTTCTTGGAGGTCCTGGTGCGAGCAGGAGGGAGAACTGGCAGCTCAGCCTGCCACATGGCCTTTTTTTTAGCAGTGTGCACTGATGCTCTCTCTCTCTCCGGGGCCTGGTGTGTGGGGACAGGCGTTGGATGACTACAGCGTGATTGGCCGCTCCCTGTTCAAAAAGGAGACCAACATCCAGCTCTTCGTGGGGCTCAAAGTGCACCTGTCCACCGGGGAGCTGGGGGTCATCGACAGCGCCTTTGGCCAGAGTGGCAAGTTCAAGGTCCGTGTCCCTGGTAAGTGCAGTTGTTTTATCCTCCTACTCACGGGACACCATGCGAAGGATGGGAGACCACGGAGTCAGTGGCAAAGTAACGCTTGTTGGTCAACATAAGAAGCTCAGGATTCTGATCTTGTCTTTGCTGATACACCTGGGTTTCCCATCTGGACTGGGGAAGACAGACGCGCACCCTAAGAATTAGCCCACGGTGCACCCAGCATGTGTGTGGGGCTCAAGGCCTCAGGGCACGTTGATTGCCAAGCCAAACACCAGAAACAGAGCACTTCGGTTTCTTTAATCCCATTCTCCATTCAGCCATGCCTCCCTTCATTCATTTACTCCACGTATTTTCTCAAGGCCCTACTGGATACCAGGCATTGTGCTGGGGGCTGGGCCAAAGGGCTTATGTGCCATTTGGAAGAGAGGCAGTAAGCATGTGCTGAGTAAATAGAGAACACATCATGTGCAGTATGTGCTGGGTAGGACACTAAAGCAGGGGAAGGGAGAGAGAATTACAGAGCATGCATCTTGGATCGGGCAGTTGGGGGAGAACTCTCTGAAGAGGTCATGGCTGTGTAGAAGGGAGGGAGGGGCCATACCAATATCCAGGGGAAGAACGTTCTGCAGAGAGAGGGGACAGTGAGTGCAAAGGCCCTGCGGTGACCGTGAGCTTGGTATGTTGGAGGACGGGAAGAAGGTGGCTCTGGTAGGAGTGACATAGAGCCGAGGTGACATGGAAGGCACAGGGGCCAGCTCCCATGTCGGAGTGCCTGGCAGTCACAGTGAGGATTCCCTGTTAATAAATTTACTTAATGTACCATGACCCACTATCTTTCATCCCCAATGTTTTATTAGGGAAAATTTCAAACATACAGCAAAGTTGAAAGAATTTTTATTAGCAAATGCCTAGATTTCACCATGAACATCTTAGCCATACTATACATCGCCAAAAGCCTTGCAGTTTTATCCTGTGTGGGATGGAAAGCCTCTAGGAGATTTTAAATCAGGTGAGCAGGGTGATACTCATGTAGCTTCTTGAATTTTCTAAAGGCACATGGTGCCCCGGCTCCAGCTGGGAACAGAAATCCCAGCTCCCTCAGCAACTCACTGGGTGAAGCTGACTGGAGCCTGACCCAGGCCCTCTTGCCCCCCCCCCCAAACCCTGCCTAAAGCACAGAGGGCCACGCAGGGCATCTCCCCACCAAAGGAAGGGCTGTGGTCACCAGAGACCCCTTTGCTCTGTCGCACTTGCCTTCCGTTGCTCTGCTGGTCCTTCCCAAGGATGCTGGGAAGGTGAACCAGCGTCCCACTCACAGGAGGAGGCCCTGTGGCTCCATAGGAGGGACACCCAGTGCAGGTCTCCACCGTGAAGCCAGGGCTCAAACCCCAGCCCTGCCCTTTCCCCTGCTCCACAACTCCATGTCCTCGCCTCAGCCAAACTGGGTCCCTTTAGTGTTGGGCGTGGGTGTGGGTTGTCCCCAGAGGCTGGGCCCGCAGTTCCTCTCTCTCTCTGGGCTCCTGGGAATGTGCCCAGGGCGGGAGCCAGGCAGGCCAGTGCCAGACGTCAGTCCCCAGGAGCTAGGTGTCCCACTGCTGCCCAGGCCAGTGTGAGTGTCCTAAATGGAGGCCCTTCTGCATTCCTCCTGCTGCATGGGTGCTGGGGCACCTAGAGGGGCCACCCATTAGATCCCGGGTCCTGCCAGCCACACCCCAGAGCACTCGCCAGCTTCCCAGGCTGTCTGCCCCATCTTTTAAACAGCTCTGCAGCCCCGCTGGCATGGGCAGAGGGAGAATGCCATTGTTTCCTACAGCTTTGTTTTGGGGTTTATAGGACCACAATGACCTTCCCCTTAGCTCCCCTTCTTGTAGCCAAGACAACCTTGGGGTTTTTGGAGAACAGGCTGGGACCCAAGAGGATTTTTGTTGGGGGGGGTCTGGGGGGCAGCTGTCCATGGGTGTTGGGGATGGGAGTCGAGGGAGGAGGCATGGCCGTTAGGCTCCCTAAGTCAACTCAAGTTCACATTCCTCTGTTAGGTCAGTGTTGCCTTTTTAATAGGTCCGCTTCCTGTTTGTGGCTTTTAAGCTTTTTATTAAATATAACTGGTCAGATTCCTTCATCCCTCCTACCCCCACTCCCCAGCCCGCATCTCCCACTTGTCTTTTCCTGTCAATTCCTCCCAGAAAGAATTACTTTTAACCTTTTCAAAGTGCCTTAATTGTGAAAGAAGCTGGAGTAAACCAGGGACGTCCAGTGCTGGGTTGAGGGGGAGAGAGCATGGTTAGCTGCGAGTTGGAAGTGCCGGGACTGGAGGAGCTCAGGGATGGGTGCTGGGTGGCGTCAGGCCTGTAGGTGGGGAGATGGGGGGCTGGGAGCAGGGAACTGCCCAGGCGGCCTGTCCTGGCTCACGGCTCTTGGAGAACTTGATTCAGAGGTGGGACTGGGGCCTTGCTGCCGCTCTGCAGGGGGAGCCAGGGTGGGAAAAGGTGGTAAAAGAGTGCCATTTTGCTTCTATCTGTCCCCTAATCATCCCAGGCCCAGTGGCTCCCCAGCCTGCAAGCACCGGTGTCTACAGGGCTGAGCAGGTGTGGTAGAAGCCGGGGGCATGCAGTAGGGCCTGGTGGGGCTAGGTCTCCTGGGGAACTGTCCCTCAGGTGCAGGACTCCTGCTCAGTGGCAAGGCAGGCCCAGTGGTCTCATTTTACCTGATTTAATTTTTGTGTACAAATCTGTCAGAACCAGACAAAACCTGCCTCTGGCCTGGGTTTGACCCACGGCACTTTGTAACCCCTGCTTGAAGTTAAATAGGGTACTTGGTCCTCAGGTTCGAGAGTTAGAGCTGAAGCGTGATTTGCCAAGTGTTCTAGGGAGCCGCAGAGGCAGCCTGAGAGATGAAGGTCTGACATAAGTCCTGTTGTTTCCCCAGAAGGTACTATCAGAAGTTGGACAGGCCAGAGGGATGGCACCCAGGGAGCCCCCTCAGAAGGATTTGGGGGGTGTTCCGATTTGCTAATCTGCCGGAATGCAGAACACCAGATATAGATCGACTTTTTTATTTGGTTACACAGTTACAGTCTTAAGGCAATAAAGTGTCCAATATAAGGCATCAGCAATCAGGTACCTTCACTGGAGGATGGCCAGTGGCATCCAGAAAACCTCTGTTAGCTGGGAAGGCACGTGGCTGGCGTCTGCTCCAAAGTTTTGGTTTCAAAATAGCTTCCTCCCAGACGTTCTTTCCCAGGCTGCAGCTCCTCAAAATGTCACTCTTAGTTGATCTTGGGGCATTTGTCATCTCAGCTTCTCAGGAGCAAAAGTCTGCTTTCAAAGGCCATCTCCAAAATGTCTCTGTAAGCTGCAGCTCCTCTCTCAGCTCCTGTGCGTTCTTCAAAGTGTCCCTCTTGGCTGTAGCAAGTTTGCTCCTTCTATCTGAGCTTATATAGTGCTCCAGTGAACTAATCAAGGCCCACACTGAATGGGCAGGGCCACACCTCCATTGAAATTATCTAACCGGAGTTATCACCTACATTTGGGTGGGTCACATCTCCATGGAAACTCTCAAAGAATTACAATCTAATCAACACAAATACATCTGCCCACACAAGACTGCATCAAAGATAATGGCATTTTGGGGGACACAATACATTCAGACGTACACAGGGGGCCTCCCAGTTGGACAGCCCTACGTTTATGTAACTGCTCTCCTTCAGAGCCATTGCCTCTGTTTGTGAGGCCTGGGAGGGCCTGAGGCCCTGTCAAATGAAGCAGGAACCCACCCACCTAACCCACTAATATGAAGAGTACTTGGAGGAGGCGGCAGGCCTAGCTGATGTTCCTCAGACATCTGTCTGCATCATAACACCAGTCCTCTCTTCCGAGTGCCTCGTAGGTGCCAGGCACTGGGCTGGGGGCTTCATAAGAGTGAACCTAACCCACAGGGCGCCCCTGGGGGAAGGGGCTTGTTGCCGGGATGTGCTCCTCTCCGCCAGCTGCCTGCCCAGTGCCCTCAGAGAGCAGTTGGGCACCACAGAGCACTGGAGCTGTCCACGTGCCTGGGAGGCTGTGCCAATGCCAGGCCGGTGAAAGCTGGGGCCCCCTGTGCTCACCTCAGCGGGTCTCCATCCTGCCCCACTCAGTGCCCAGTGCCCCTAGCCCCAGTTCCAGGGCAGAGGCCTCCTGGGTGAGAGATGGGGCGAGAGCTCCAGCCAGCCATGAGGGCTTCAAATCAGAGGAGAATCAGGGCAGAGGCCGTGGTGGGCTTGCTCCTAGCGACAGCTCTGCGTCCCTTCTTAGTCACTCCGAGAGAAGGGGGGGACACGCAGGCACACAGTTTTAACTTCCAAGACAGTGCCCCATAAACATAACCCTGCCTCGGGAGTGTGGGTATGTGCATCTCAGTAGGACACAGCCAAGCTTCTGGAACGGCCCAGGTTCACAGCTGGTGCTCCCAAACTGACAAATGTGGGGGTGCGGTGAGGTGGGGGAGAACATGTGTGCGTCTGCCTCTGCAGGAGGGGTGTGGATGGCCCACAGTGCCCACCGCCTGGTCGCTAGAAAACTCCAGGCCCCAAATCCCACTCAGTTCCCGGCAAGCTGAACTGCCGACTGTTAGGTCATGGCCAACAGGCGCTCTCCTTGGGAAAGCCAGAGCAGCGGTGATGGAGCGCCCCGGGGCACCCAAGGCTTGGCAAGCCCCCATCACCATGGCTCCTGCCCGTGCGCCACAGTCCAGCACTTGACCTGTGCCTCGGGAACTCAGTTGCGTCTGGGGGCCACGAGAATTCTCACTCAGACCCTGCAACAGAGAGCCAGGGTCCTGCGAATTTTCACTCGGGGTTATCAAATTTTGGAATCCTTTTATAACCTAAATTATTACTGAACCCAACTATGGACTTTAGGTAGGTGAAAAAAGGAAAAAAATCTCCTTGCCAAGTTGGACTTTGAGTTTGCGACCCAGAAGGAATGTGTGTTTGCTGTGCTTCAGGAGAAGCAGCACCCAAGGCAGGGGCAACTGAGTGACTAGGAGGGGTAGTGAGCCCCGAAAAGCTGCCTGCGGCTCACCCAGGTGTCACCCCCACAGCCCAAGGCACTCGGATTATCCCCATCTTACTTACAGAGGGGGAAACTGAGGCTTTGAGGGGAAGCTGTGCAACTCGCCGGGGTCACGTTGGCAGCTGGCCGCGGATCCAGGATGTGAGCCCAGCCCCTGCCTTGCCCTCATCCTCCCTGTGAACCCTGGATTCCTCCCATCTAGGGCTGCCTCCAGGACCGGTGATGAGACTTGCAGAGCGCAGCTCCATCTCCAGGGTGCGGGAGAAGGGAGCCATGGTGGTGGGTCTGCCTGGAGGGCCCCGGGTGGGTGTGTGCCATGGCAGAGGGCTGGGGTATCACTACCCAGAGGGTGGGAACAGCAGCCGGATGTCAGGAGAGCCACGGCCTGCTCATCCCGGAAGGGGGCTCTGAAGAAGATGCTCGGCTGCTCTGTGCCCACAGCCTCCCCCAGGGGCCAGGGCCTGTGTGTGGCCCTGGTCTCAATGCCAACTTTGGTACCAGCCTCAGTCCCAGTTTGTCAAGCCAAAAAGGGCGGCTTTACCCAGAACAGGAAAGGTTGCTTGCGTGAATGAGTTAACAAAAGTGCTCCACGGATTAGACTGGAATGGAACGAACAAAGGCACAAACAAACAAGTCAGAGCCAGCGTGGCTAGGGTGCCATGGCCACATGGCCAGGAACAGGGGAGAGCGTGGCCAACCTTGAGGCAGAGAGAGTCGGGGCAAACTTCCCAGCAGAGGTGCCATCCAAGCTGGGAGGGCAGGGAAGTAGAAGGCCCATGTATGGGGACTGGAATCAGGTATTTGAAGTTCCCTAGGGCCCTGTGGCCATTGGGTGGTCCAAGCAGCATTGCCAGGGCTAGGGAATAGGCCACAGGACCCCACCTGCGCTGGCTGCACGTTCTTCATCAGAACAACGGAAACAGGAAGGCTCATGTTGCCATCTCACAGGGCTGCTTCAACGACCGTTCCTGCCCTGCTGCTTCTGTGCCATCCCTCCAGCCCACCCCAGGGGCCCTCTCCTCTGTGGCAGTATGCCCAACACGCTGGGCACCCAGGGCCCTGCCCACTGGCCCAGAGCTTGGCCCACTCACCCAGGGCTTGTCCCTTGCCCTTCTCTCCCACGTCTGCACAGTGGGAAAGTTGCCATTCTGCAGGTGAGGAAAATGAGGCCTAGAGAGCTGTCGCTCCATGCTCACAGCAACACAATTAGTCCATGCGTGCAGCAGCTTACGAGTCCCTGTCCACCTCTTCAGTCCCCAGGGAGCCCAAGCAGAGTGGCCAACTGCCCTCGGAGGGCAGCTCTGGCCCCTGCTCCCGGGACTCTGGGTTCAGGTCCACTGCTCCTAGAGCCCCCCGTGCTGACCGGTAAACCCATGGCATCATCTTCATGCTCCAGAACTAAGATTTGCATCCCCTTACCTCCATCCATTCTGTCCCTTGGCTGTTTGTTGAGCCTCTGCTTAGTGCCAGGCCCTGTCTAGGTGCTGGGGTGGAGCCAGAGAGGAGGCAGAACCTGGGTGTTGGCTGTGGAAGGAGAGTCCTGGGGCAGCACCGCCCCTGTGCTCACTGCCTCCCAGCATGCTCAGACCCTGTTGGTATGTGCTACCTGCCAGCTCAGGAGCCTAGAGGGGCCCAGCCAGGCCCAGGCTGCAGGATCTCTCCCAGGGGTGCAGCCCAACTCCTTGGAAGGCCACCTGGTATAGCTCAAGGACATGCTCCCCAACTGCCTTGCAGCCCCTTCTGATCGGGGCACTTCTCCACTCTGAGCTCCAGCTTCTTAACACCAACTTGAGACTGATCATTCTGACTTCTCAGGGAGAAGAAGTGGTAAAGGCAGGTGCTCTGTCGATGGTAGCTGGAATGGTGCCCTCCCCTCTTCTCAGTGGCATCAGCTCACATGTCCGTTGCGTGAGGAGCCATCTCCGGCGGGGCCCACTCTCAGTGCAGAGCCAGGGACAGTGGTGCTGGCCAATGCCCCAGTGCGTCCATGCCAGGCTGCCCTGCGGCAAGGTTAGCCAGCCTCCTCTCCAGGAGATTGGCCTTTGCCTCCAGAACCGTTATGATTTACTGACCCTGGAAGACTCTGCATCTGATCAAAAGCAAGGATTCTACATTTCCCTCCTGATTTAAAAAAAGACGCCAAATCATGACCTTATCCCCCAGATACCCCGGTGGGCCTGAGCAGGTGATTGGCCGAGGCAGGGTGTGGGGCTTTCAGGCCTGGACACACATGGTGGCAGATTCATCCCAACAGTGCCGGGTGCCGGAAATACAGGCCACCTTGTAAGGTCTGGACGCGGGAGCCTGGCTGGCTCCCTGCAGGGCTTCCTGGGAGCCAGTTTCCCTGCATCTGCTGAGGTCCCATAAACGGGTGAGTCCCTGCAGGGCTAGAAACCCAGGTTCTCAGAGGCCCCCAGGGATGTCGGGCTGAAACCACCCGGGCTGGTGACCAGAGGGAGTGGAATTGACCTGGGAAGAGGAAGCTCAAGCAAGACCTGCATCCGGGACAGCGGCCATCCAGGGGGCACGTCAGGACCTACGGGGGACACCCTGGATGGGGGAGACCTGGACGGGGCACAAAATGGCACCCTGTCTGCCCCAGGCAGACCCATCCGATCTTTGCAGCAGCCACGGAGACCAGCCTCTCACATACACGCTGTGCAGAGGGGAAACGGGTGCCAGGCAGCTGGGCAGCTCCCTGAGCCACACAGCAGAGCTGGCAGACAGGATCTGAGCTCCAGAGTACCCAGAATCCTCACTCAGCCCCACTGCGGGCTGCGGCTCACTGTCCGAGGACCCGCGGCCATGCTCCCCCTGCCCAGCAGGCCTGTCACCAGGCTCGTCCCCTCCTCCTTCCAGCCAGCCTCTTCAGACGAGTGCAAGTGTACGGGCCGTGCCAGCCCCAGCCCCAGGTTCTGGGCACACAGGCCTGAATAAGAGAGAGTCCGTGCTCCTAGGGAGTCCACAGCCAATCCTTCATTTCGTCAACAGTAATTTTTGACCCCCTGCTAGAGGGCAGCCCCCTGCTGTGTTCTAGAAAGGTCATGGTGAGCAAAAGCATTTGTATCTTGGCATTTTTCAGTCAGTGCTGGGGGAGCCCTGGCAGAGTCTGGGGTCAGGAAGGCGTCTCTAGGAAGGGATGTCTGCGCCAAGGCCTGAGGTAGGAGCAGGGACCAGGCAGGCAGAGCGGGGACCCTAAGGTAGGGGCGGCCTGGTGCCTTCAGGGAGCAGGGGGAGGCAGGCACGGCTGGAACGGTGGGCACCAGCGCCTGGTGAGGCCATGGAGGCTGGCAGGGGTTGAAAGCCAGCGAAGGCGTTCGTCTTTATTTTCAGGGCAGAGAGAAGCCGTTGGAGAGTCGTAAGCAGGATGTGACGTCAGATTTCCGTCACTGGAGATCACTTGATGCAGTGTATGAAGCACTCTAATCCTCTCGCTAACTCTGGGGCGTAGTTCCTGTCATCCCCATTCTACAGATGGAAACTAGAGCTCGAAGAGCAGGCCCCACCCCACACCCCAGCTCCCAAGGCCCCTGGCTGCACTGCAGTCCTAAGTGTGTGCTAGAGGGGTGGACACTGGTGAACCGGGGTAACCGAGGGCCATGGAGGCTTACGACAGGGAAGGCACCCCGTGGAGCGTGAGCCAGGGAAGGAGAGTGCAGGGAAGGGGTGTCAGTGACAGGGACAGAAGTCAGATCCAAGAGGGCCTTGCTGGCCTGGGGAGGAGTTTGCATTTTTCTCCAAGTGCTGTGGGAAGCCACCAGAGGCAGGGTCTTAAGGAAAAGACTGCCTGGATTCAATTTGCGTTTTAAACAATCTCTCTGGAGATAGGTCAAAGAGAGAGCTGGGAGAGAAGTCAGAAAGAAGGCTGCTGAGGTCAGCAGTGATTGTGAGACTGTGTTGGGCACCATGGGAGCTCATGATAGGAAGCAGCCAGCACAGAGGTAAATCCCAGAGGACTTCCCAGAGGCAGTGCTGTTTGAAGAGAATCCTGAACCCCACCGTGGACTTTACCAAGCCAATCATGAGGAAAGGAGACGGCTTTGATCCCAGACCTGAGGTGTGCATGGCACATTTGGGAGGTGCAGGGGAGGCTGGAAGGGCCACAAGCCAGACCACAGAGGGCCCCCTGCGCCAGCCCAGGGCTTTTAGAGGTAAACCTGCTATGAGGTATTGGTTCAGGACTGATATGGTCAGAAGGTTACTCTGGCTAGGGGGGTGGTAAGCAGTGGCTTGGAGGGGAGGGGAGCCAGGGAGCAAGGGTGAGAGGACACACACACACTCGGATTCTCAGCCAGAAGCTCCAGCCCTCCAGCCCTCAGCAACAAGACGCAGGGGTTTTGTGTTACCCACACCCCACGGATGTCTTAATTGTGCAGAGGTCAGTACCTCCAAGATAACTCTCCTGGAGGTTTCTACTGGCCCTGGGTATCACTACTGTCATCCATCCAACATTATTTTATGAGTCCCTAGGCCATTGATGAATCAGGGAGCAGTTGGGGCCAGGTGTCTGCTTGTGGCACCTTCCGGTTCTACAGGTCGGGAAGCTGAGCCTCGGAAGAGAGGTGGATAGACAAGCCCGGCATCTCAGTTGAGACTGTGGTCTGTCTCCTGCCTGACACCACGGGGAGCGAGCTTTGGTGGCTTGTGTCCCAGTCCCCACCCAGACAGGTGCTCTGGCTACCTCCCGGCTCTCCCGGGCTCCCTGCTGAACCACACTCTGCAGATAACACCCCCTCGTCCGGGTGCCTTGGCACATCCAGAACAAAGCCTCCCCCTCTCAGGCCCTCACAGCACTGGCTTCCCACTTGGCAAGCTCTGGAAACAGGGATTTAAAGTGCAGCTTTTCCAAAAAGCAGTCTTCTGCGTCTCTACCTGAGGATTCTTCTCACCACCAGCTCCTACAGCTCCTCCAGCTTTTCTTTTTCGGCAGGGGCTGTGGGGGGAACCTGGCCTCCAGGACTTCTCGTGGAGTGAGTTTCTTGCCATTTGAAATGCCTGGTGGTGTGGCCATGCTGCCCTTTGGCTGGGTGAGGAATTGCCCCTCCAGCTGGGCAGCTGGGAACCGCATCTTACGTGAGGTCGGCGGGAGCACTTCCTGCCCCAGCCACAGCAGGGCTCAGCTGAGGGTCGTGTTTGGCCATAGGAAGTGCAGGCCTACAAACAAGAGATGAAGCTCTCTGGGTTTTTGTTTTGTTGTGTTTTGTTTTGTTTTAAAGAAAAGGGAGCTTAAAAAGCAGTAACAACAACTGTCCATGTTGCAATTCCTTCCCAAATGTACTGGTTCAGCTTGGTGCCTGGTCTGCAAGGGTACCTTTCACTGTTGGAGCCTTATCTGAAGTTATGTCGTCTGGAGCTGTTCGCAGCCTTCAGAGCCTCAGTTTTCTTTTCTGTAAAAAGGGGGTAACAGCTCAAACCTCGGGGGCCGTGAGGATTCAGCCAGCGTACAAAAAAGCTCGGCTCAGTGCCCGGGAAGCCACGGCCCTGCTCCTGCCCTCTGCTATGTGCCCTACACGCTGCCTGAGAACCCCGCCTGGCTGCTCAGCCCCACACAATCATGGCTGGGCACTGGCACGGGCACAGTGCCATCAGATACTCCAGAGTTTCAAGAGAGACCAAAGAGCTGGATTTTTACGTGCAATCTCCTAATTGGCAAATGTGGGCTCGACTATTTAAAAGTAGTTGCATGGCCACAGAAGCAGGCTGCTGCATACGACCTGGTGCGTCTCTGCCCAGCCCTTGACCCTGGATGGCAGACTCAGGGGGCATCGGCACCCCATTTCCCCAGGGAGGAGGGGACTGCCCCACTATACCCAGTTCCAACAGACCCAAAAGGCTGTACTCATCCCTCTCTGCCCAGTGCCAGCATGATGGGAGCGGACTTCAATTGAAGGATTGTTTCTCAGAGACACTTCTGGAACCTAGCAAAAGGGAAAAGTGAAAACTTGCCTTGATGCCAAAGGGTGGGGACACTGGGAGCCCCGAGTTGCAGGTACTGTCCTGACGCAAGGCCGTTTTGTGTTCCCATAAACAGGGCCTCGGACAAAGGCCATGAGGCCGTGTGTTCCCTCTGGGAGTTGAAATGAAACTGGTTTTCTTTTCGTTTAAAATATGTTCTCCCTCCCACCCAGCCACCCAGCTGCAACTAAAGCCTCAGTTTGGAGCAGATTCTGGGGCAACCCCAGTCATCTGTCCTTTGGACATCTCTAGAGGTGTTTGCTGGCTGCTTTGACAGAAGCCCCTGCCAGGGCATAATTGACTTTTATTGAAAGACATTGGCAGGGCTGGGATCCGTGCACACTTGGCATTTACTGCCCGGTCTAGGATGTTGGAAATGGACTGCCTTCAGAGAACAAGAGCTGGGGTGTCAGCCAGACCCAAGCTGGATTCCTGGCTAGAATTTTAGCCTTGCTGAGTCTATTTCCCCATCTGGAAGATGGGTTACTTATAGGCTCATCCCCCCCTCCCAAATTTTTGAAAAATTTCAAACACGCAGAAAAGTGAAGGAATGGTTCTGCGAACACACACATTCACTCAGATTCAATGGTTGTGAACATTTCGTCTCGTTTGCTTTCTGTGTGTGTGAGCTGGACCATACAAACACTAGAGCTGCAGGAGTTAGCTAGGCCTGGGGACACTGACACGTGTCCCCAAAGAACAAGGATGTTCTCCTCCATCACCACACAGCAGCCATCACTTGAGAAACCACACGTCAATGCCCAATCTAAGATATGGTCCACTTATAGATTTCCGCAGTCATCTCCATAATGTCTTCTAAAGTTTTCTTTCTGCTGCAGGATTCCGTCAAGGCTCTTCCTCTGCATTTAGTTGCCACGTCTCCTCAGTTTCGGTAATAACCAAGAGCGCTTTGACCTTTGCTCTTTTTGACATAGACCTTTGGGATGAGTCTGGGTTGGCTGTTTTCCAGAATGCACTCCGTTTGCGTTTGTCAGCCGTTACTCCACCGTTAGACTCAGGTTCTGGGTTTGGGAAAGGAAGACCACCAAAGCAGTCTTGGGTCCTTCCCAGAAGCCCATGGTATGAGTTTGTCCCCTTGTGGCTAAGGTTTGGCTGAATCACTGGGTTAAGGGGTAGTTAGGAGCTTTCCAGGGGAGATGAGAACAAGTAGCTGATATCAGGAAGGGTTTCACGTGCTTGGCTGCATCCCAGCCCAGCAGACAGACTCCATGACATGGCCTCCCTGACATGTGTAGAGGAGGGGCACCCACCACAGCCCTTTGAAGTTAGGGCTGAGCCCCTGGTCTGCAGAGGGGGGCTGAGCTGCTCTAGGGGGCTGGTTCCCAAAAGGCCTGCCTTCCTTCCATGGTCTCGTGAGACAGCTGACAGCCCCAGGGCTAAGCCAGGGCCTGTGCGGAGAGGAATGAATACTGTCCCAAGCCTTGGCATCCCTCCTTCCTTCCTTCCACCCATCCTTCCTTCCTTCCCCTCTGTTTCCTCCTTTCTTCCCTTCCTCCCTCCCCTTCTCCCTCCCTCCTCTTTCCTCCCCTCTTCCCCTCCCACCCCTAACCCTCTCCTCTCTCTCTCTCTCTCTTTCCTCTGCTCCAGCTGGGGACCTCTTGACTCCAGCCTGAATAGAGAGAGGTAAACCCCGGCCCTTCCCCAGGGGCACCCCAGTCTGGTAAGGGATGATTTCAGAACATCATGGCCTCCATGACTGGGGTTCCACAGGATGGGGGGAGCCCAGGGCTCCTCTCCAGAGGAGGATGGAGGCTTTCATGGGCACGGTGAGATTGGAGTCGGCCTTGAAAGTGCCAGTGGTGTTTTCCCAGGTAAGAGAAGGGAGGAGAGACATTGGGATGCAGGGAGCAGAGCACCCCAACGTACAGAGTCTGGAAAGCATGCGGCACGTTCTGGGAATGATCAGTAATAATAATAACTGCCATTGTTGATGAAAATATGCAAGGCATTGTTCTCAGTGTTTTCTGTGTTGTGAACTCATTTCGCTTGGTGGGTCTAAAATGGTGGCTGGGGGAACAGTTTCCTAAGCAGTGAGACTCTCCCCACCCTATCCCCAGGCAAGTTTTATATGGAGCCCACCAAAGGTGGGTGCCTGGGGGTCCTGCTCACTACTGACCTTCCATCGTAGCCTCTGAGGCCTCTTCTTGGAATGGGCAGGGAATGAGGCCAGGAGAAGCTCCCTGCTGAGGGGCCTCTAACTCCCCACGAAGGCATCTGGCCTTTGTCCAGAGGGGGTTTCGGGGCCTCCGCACCATTGGCATTTGAGTCTGGATGATTCTCTGCTGTGGAGACTGAGCCATGCCCAATGGGGTGTTTAGCAGCATCCCTGCCCTCTTCCTACCAGATGTCAGTCGCACCCCCCAAAACATGCACATACACGCACACACACACACACACACACAGTTGCAACCCAAAAATGTCTCCAGACATTGTCAGATGTCCCCTGGGGGGGACAAAATCACCCCCAGTTGAGATCCACTGGTCTCATTAGATGGTGGAAACTGCTGGTGGCTGGTGCACAGGAAACGGACCCAGGCAGAAAGCTCTGTCTGGCGGCAGAGGCTGGGTCAGCCAGCCAGGCAGTAGCGATGAGGCCAGGGTGTGTGGCTGTGGCCCAGGGGCCAGGGCAGGGATGACCAGGGTGTGGGGACTCAGTGTCTGCTGGAGTGTAGACGGAGGAGGGTGGAATCCTGAATGGACTCATACTCCAGGTCACAGCTTGAGCTCAGGGGCTCGGCAGGAGGGTAGAGGGTAGCTGACTCATCCCTGAGGCTTCCTTTCCTTCTGGAACTTTCTCCTGGGTGCTGCGGTGGTAGAAGGCAGATAACTGGGGCTGGAGACCCCCAAGATCTGGAACCAACAGCCTTGAGGGGGTCAGGGAGGCATTACCCCATCCTACCACAGCCACGTAAGTTACCTGGATTCTTGCCATTTGAACAAAACCTTTCTTTGGGCAGTAGTCCTCATTGTTTAGGAATTTGTAAAACTTTCCACTTTTTTTTTCTTCCCAGGTGGGGGTTTTAGGGGAATGTATTTTTCCATATGGGTTCATCCTGCCTAAAGAGAGTCATCAAAGTTAAACTATTTGTTTGAACACATCAGGCAACAGTGAGTAGAACTTTCGTGATTGGCTAGGCGCTGTCTCCTCAGAAAGCCTTGAGGTAGCAAACCACCGGCGGGCTTCAATACCTGAAAGCAAGTCCCAGAAATCAGAAGCCGGGCCCCAGGCCTTATCACAGAGGAATCTTGGCTGGGGCCGGTCTCTTGTGTCTTAATCCCACCCCTGGGCCAGCTGGGGCCAGCTGATCATGTGACGGGAACCTCGCAGCCTCCAAAGATGTGGTCATCTGATGAGAACATCCACAGGCCTGAACTCCTACCTATATATCCTGAGCTTGCTGCACTCACAGAGACAGCTAATGGGGCTCCAGAGAACCTCGGTCACCAGCAGTCAGCTCCCAAATGCAGGGAGCACAGGAAGGCACAGGGCAGGAAGAATGGCCTCCCAGGGCTGGTTGCAGCTACGGCTGACATTTACCCAAACTTCCTCCCTGCGTGCCAGGCTCTGCTGTAGACACACGCCCAGCTTCTGACTTCTGGGACTTGCTTTCAGGTATTGAAGCCCGCCGGTGGTTTGCTACCTCAAGGCTTTCTGAGGAGACAGCGCCTAGCCAATCACGAAAGTTCCACTCACCGTCGCCTGATGTGTTCAAATAGTCAGTTTAACTTTGATGACTTTTTCTAGGCAGGATGAACCCATATGGAAAAACACATTCCCCTAAAACCCCCACCTGGGAAAAAAGTGGGAAGTTTTACAAATTCCTAAACAATGAGGTACGTAAAGTACCTGTTCAGTCCTCGCAACATCCCTCAGAGGCAGGTACTGTTAGTGAGTTAAGTTACTCACCCAAGGTCACGGGCAGGCAACACTGTGAGGCGTCTGTCCTGGCCGGCCTGGGAGAGGCTGATTTGGGTGAAAGGGATGGAGGCCCCTGTGTGGACAGGATGCTTGTGGAGGGCTTAAAACTAGGCCTGGTGGGGTGCGGGCAGCACTCCCTCAGCGTTGTCCACCACTGCCACCATATAAATATTCTCTCCCTCAGCCCCCTGAGCTGTCCCTCAGCTCCTTCCTGCCAGGAGCTGTGCCTTTGGAGGAGTAGAGGTAAACCAATGTCAATAGTAGTAGCAGTAACTTGTACCGGACTGCTGAGAACTCTCTAGAACGGCATCTCACTTGGCCTTTGCCCACAGATAGCACAGCAAGGTCCTGAAGAAGCTGAATAACTTGTACAAGTTGGCCTAGCTGGGAAGCGAGGATCTGAGATTGGACCCTAGTTTGTCTGACTGCCAAGCCCCCACTCTTTATGCTGAAAGGGGCATGGGGGACGGCGGAGGGTAGAGTCCCATGAAATGTGGTACCCCTGCTCCCAGTGGGTCCTGACCCCCACCCTGCCTCCAGGGCCTTCTCCTTGGGACTCAGAGCCTGCTGAACTGAGAATGGTTCTTGGTGAGCTGCAGTGGCCATTGGCTTGGTCAGGGCAGCCAGGGCTGTCCCTGGAACCTACCCCCAGGGAGCCCCTGGGCACCAGTATAAGTGCAACTGCCACTACCTAATAATGAGTCAGGGGCTGGGGGCTCCAGCAGGTCCCGAGCCAGAGCTCTTGGGGCTGTGTGTTCATTGTCGGGGGCTCAAAGGCTGGGGTCGCCACCTGCGCCGCTCTAGGGAGCTCACCTCTCTTCACAGGCGCCAGCCCTCCTGGCAAGGGCTTGTCTGGTTACGGTCTGTCCATCCTGGAAGAGGTCACCTTATCTTCAACCATCTCTCTCTAATTATAAAAGCCACACGGTCACATTACAAAAAAGTTTACAGGTTTCGAGAAGGTCACCCATAATCTTCTCATCCCAGTGGTACCCCAGCGGACTGATGTCACTGTGTGTGAATGGAAGGAGCTCCCACCCAGGCGTGACAGTTCAGATCCCACCTTCATTACCTGCTGTGTGACCCTGAGCAAGACGCTTTGCCTCTCTGAGCTTCGGTTTCCTCATGCTTAGAACAAGAGTGACAGGACCAACCTTTTCATGAGATGGTTGGGAGAACGGTGTGAAGCCATGTCTACGAGGTGCCCAGCCCAGAGTTTGGGGCAAAGAAGATACTGAATAAATAACAATGGGAAGCCCATCATCTTTCCGTTGGTGGCCCACAAGTGCCAATTGATATTTGTCAAATGAATGGGTGAGTGAGAGGGTGAGTTGCTTGATGACCCTTAACCAAACATACCTCCAAGACCTCCTTTGCTTCCAACTAGTCACCTACAGTTAAGCTAGGAATTGAGAAATGTCTCCTTCGATGTCTCAGATGCAGGGGATAGAAGGGTAACTTGGTAGACCCACATGTCTGAGAGGTCCAGAGCTGGTGCTGTGTTCTGGCCTGGCTAGATCCCAGGGCTTAGCCAATATCCTCCAGGCTCAGCCCTGCCTGTCTCCGGGTGGCCGTCTCCAGCAGGCTGTCCCATGGGCGGCCTTTCCACTGAGTCCAGTGGAAAGACAGGGAGCCTCTTGCCCAGTGAGTGTGAGGGGGAAACCTGATCCCTTTGGCCAGGCAGTAAGGACCCTGGAATTTGCCAATGGCCTGAGAGGGTCTCAGAAGTCTCCCCAGCATCAGTGGTACTTCGTGATTCTCAGGAAACTGGGGGGAATCTCCCCTGAGGACCTGTGCAGGAAGAGGTTTGGAGGGCCCTCACTCTGTCAGCTAGTGGGGAAAGAAGGCCCCGGAATGCCCTCCCTGCCTCCTCCTGTCCCCACCGGGCACGTCCGACACAGAGGTCAGGGCCCACCACAGGAGTCTGTTTCCAAATGAGATGCTTTTGATGGTTTCAAAAAAAATCACAGACTCACTCTTTATCATTTATAAGTAATAGTAATACTCACTTGAGGGAAGTAAAGAGAAGGAAAAGGGGTCTCCCACACTCCCCCATCTAATATTGAGACTTGCTTTCTTTGTCTTCTCTATGCAAAAGCTGCTTTTTACGTGCTCGAGATGATATGGCATAAAAGTTTTGTGTTCTGACTTTTTAAAAATTAGGTTATTATGCAAGCTTTTTTCTTCTTCCATTTTCCTTTGTTGACTTCAAGGGAGGTTGGCAGTATAGGAATGAAGAGGTTGGGCCCCAGCTTCGCTCAGTCAGAACTCGGTCCACATCCCAGCAAAAGTGTTTACAGGGTCTGTAACCTTGGAAAAGTGCCCAGACCTCCTGGAGCCCTCATTTGCTCATCTGTAAAATGGGGATATGGCGTGTCCTCTCCTCAGGGCAGCTCTGAGGTCTCAGTGTGCAGTGCAGGGTAAAAGCACATTAGCTCTGCTTGTCCGTCTCACTGCCATCCTCGGGCCTACTTAGGAGTCCAACGAATGTTCAGATGCTGCCAGTTTCATTCTGTTGTAAACAACACTGCTGGGAACATCTTTGGGTATAAACTTCAGTCTAAATATAGGATCTTTTCCTTAAGGTGAGTTATCAGAGGTTGAATTGTTGCTGATTCTTAAAAAGAAAATACCAGAAACGCTTAAAAGGTCCTTGAGAGCTCCTAGCAAAGTGACTTCCAGAAGTTACTGCATCCTTTTTCACCCCCATCAGCATGGTGTGAAGGGGCCTGTTTTCCTGCCCCCGCCCCAGCATCCAGCAGTCTTGTTTCCTTCATTCGTGCTAATTGAATAGATGGAAAATGGCACCTTCATGTTTTTTATGTATGTTTCTTTGGTGACTGGTAAGGCCAAGCATTTTGCCGGATCCAGGTTTCTGTAAAGAGGTTCTGAAGATAAAGTTGAATGGAGCGAGGGTGCTGTTCACCGCCTGGGGTGTTCACAAACGTCTTCCAAAATTGCCTTCTTCAGAGCTCCTGCCCTGGGAGTCTGGAGTACCCCTGCAGACCCCCAGAATTTAACCGTCACCCAAGGCCCTGTGTCAGGGGATGCACATCTAATGAAGTTCCTTGCCCTGCCCCCAGCAAAAGTCCTGTGTGTCAGGCCCTGAGCTGGCTTCTGAAGCCTGATCCCAGACCCAGCGCCTGTCCTCTAGAAGCTTGGCCCGAAGACAGGACAGATGTGTCACATCACACCGCCACGTGGCCAGGGCTGTGGAGGGAGCCCTGGGAGCAAGTTGCTCCACCTGGAGAGGGGAGAGGCTCCGGGAGCCCCCTGTGCCGCCGCCTGCAGAACCCAGGCCAAACAACCACTGGAGGCAGGCCCTGCTTTGCAGCAAAGCCGGGGGCTGTCCCAGCCTTGGGGGGAGGTTTGATGTAGGGAGAGAGTCTGGTGCAGAGGCTGGGAAGGCTTGCAGGCCAGGGGTCAGGCTTCGGGGCCCGCAACACTGTGGGAAGGAGTTTGCACTTGCCCTCTAAGGCGAACACTGCAGCGTTTGGGTTGAGGGGGACCAGAATCAGAGCAGTGTTTGCAAAGGGCAATGGTGCTAGGGTCCCAGGCCCAGGGCTGGAGACGGGCCTAGCGAGCCACCTGAAGTCTGGGGGCGCAGGCACAGGGAAGGGGAGACTTGGGCATCCTCTCTGTACCCCCCCGACCCCTCCCAGCCCAGGCTGGCCACGCTCAGACCACTGGCTTTTCTGCTGAGCTCTTCCCACACCTGCCCCACAGGCGGGCCTGAAGCTGGCTCCCTCAGGGCAGTTATGGACAGCCCCCAGCGTCCCCCAAGGTCTAGGTGCCCCCCCCATGCAGTCATGGGTGGGTACACTGTCAGGGTGCATCCAAATAGTGGGCCCCTCCGCCCAGGTCGACGCTGGAAAGCAGCTCATTTGGGAGAATAGAGTTCAAGAGGGGTGAGGGGTGAAAGTTGAAAATCCCTATAAAAAAATGAAAACAAACCATCCGTCTTGCTGGCTGGCGTCTTATCCTGGCGGTACCCTTTGGGGCTCTTGCCCAGATGTCTACGGGGAAGGCAGCTCTGAAACCTAATCCCACAGCCAGCTCGCTGCTGCCAACCCCTGCCCCCACCCCGCAGTGCTGCCCGCCTGCTCCCCTGGAGCCACCGTCCCCAGAATGCCCCACACACATCCACCCAAGGACCAGCCTCTCCTGGAGGCCATCCTGAGGAGGGGTACCTTAGACCAAGAGCAGGGTGCACCTCGGGGTGTCTTTTTTCCCCCTTGAACAAATGACCAACCTTCTCCCCCTTTGGCCATTGAAGCGTTTCAAAGCAATTGTAAAAATTATATGAACCCCATCGAAGAACTGTTACAACAATGTTTATACCCGGCGCTGGAAACAAAGACAATGATATTATAAATAATTGTAGATGATGAAGATAGGCCAGAAAAAAATAACATAATTAAAAGAATTTTACAAGACAGCCCGTTCACAAAGATGGATGGGGTAACACAATACGTTAAAAATATCTGCAATTAACATAAACACAGTGCCGGGGACAGAAACCATCTGCCGGGCCCAGCCTCACCCTGGGCAAGGCCCCGTGTCGTCCACAGAGGGCTGATGCCAAGGGCCTCTCATGGTGGCCTTGGTGCCTTGGGGGCCCCCAGACAGATTGGCAGGAGCCCCAGGGAGAGGCTGCCTACAGGGGTGTCTGCCCTGGCGGCAAACGGAGGGCCCTGGCTTGGACCTATTTAGAAGGCACTCTGTGAACAAAAGGGAAACTGAGGACTGAGGAAGTGTCTCCTTTGGGGTCACAGAATCTCCCCCAGGAGTCTATCAGTGTCCCATGGCACCCACACGTTCTGTGCCAGTACCAGGGGGTGTTCAGTCTCTCCTGTTTGACCCACTAGCTCATGGGCACAGCACTGGCATTGGCACTGCCCACAGCCCCTCACCCTGGCCAGCACTCGATGTTCCTCTTTTGCCATTTCAGACCCCTGGGTGGAGGGAGTGTCAGCTGATTTTCAGAGCAGCTTCCTCCCCACCAGTTTAGGCTCAGCCTGGTTTCTTGGTGGCCCAGGAACAGCCCCACATTTTGAACCTCCACGGGAATCCTTCTAGCATTCGGTGGGCAGAGTGGGGCTGAGGCTTCCGATTGGCTCTTACTGCGGGCTGAGGGGAAATGGAAGTGTTTAGGTGGAAACGGGGGTTTGCTTTGTTAGATCCCTGCAGGAGTCAGATGCCCGTGCAAATCCTCCGTCCTGGGTCCCTTTGGGCCCTCTCTTGACCTCTCTGGAGCCTGTCACATTGTCTCCAGGAAGGGGACATGTCATAAAGATGAAAGGAGCTGAGGCTCCAAAGCACCTGTCGTGCGCCTGGTCTGTAGTTGGCCCTCACTCCACGGGAGGGGTCACCCTTATTGTCGTCAGAAATAAATGCTTGAAATAAATGATCGGGCCAGGGATTCAAGGACTGGGCCCCGGGGCTGGGGCCTGCCCCCCAGGCCAGGGACGATTTCTTGGGAGTCAAAGCATGGGCTTCCGGTTAAAGCAAGGCTGAGTCATGTGTGGCCTGAACAATGTCCCACGTGGCCTTTGGTCTCCCAGCCCCAGGGCCAACAGGGGCCGTGGATGAGCCCCATGTCCCAGACACATTGGCTCATTCCCACATCATCAGCTGCAAAACAGAAACAGCTCCAGAGCCTGCTGTCCTGGAGCTTCCAGAAAAGGGGAGTCAGACCATCCCGCAATAACACATGCTGCAGACAGATGAGTGCTCCTGGGGGCAAAGGGCAGCTTCCTGGGGCCTGGATGAGACGCAGAGAACCCCTGAGGAGGTAGCGCTGCTGCTCATCTGACCCATGGTTCAGGTTTGTCCAGGGTAGCAGGAAGAGTGTGCAGCAAGGGGTCCATGCAAAGGCCCTGAGGTAGGAAAGGCGGGGAGCAGCCGAGGACGGAGTAGGAGAGGTCTGGCCACTGGGGACGGGCCCGAGTGCGCAGCTCTATTGAGCCATTTCCTGGACGGCTGTAGGCAAAGCCGTCACCACTCTGGATCTCAGCTTCTTCATCTCCAAAACAAGGGTCCAAACACACACCTCACAGGTTTCTCAACAAGAAGGAAGTGCCTGGCAGTCTTTGACACACCCCCATCCCCCTCTCTACCCCTGCCAAGCCCTTCTGGGGCTTCCAGAGGAGAAAGATCCAGGGCCTCAAATTCAAAAAGCTTCCTTCAAACCTTCAAACTCCTGGACCTTGAGGTAACTCACCTGGGAAAATGGTACACTGGCCAAGTGGCCGACCTACAGACACAGCCAACCACAAGGACCAGCCCTCGTGCCTGCCCAGGGCAGATGTACTGTCGCCAAGGGCAGAGACGGGCACAGAGTTGGAAGCCGGTAGTCTCCACTGGGGCAGTGGGGGTGCAGGTCCTCACCAATTTTCACGGTCCCCCCTGCCACTTCTCCCAGGCAGCCCCTGTGCCCGCTTAAAAGATCAGCACAGTACCCACAGAGGGAGTAGGCTGTTTTGTGTGTCTTCTTGTGCATCTGTGTCCTCCTGGACTCTGTGCGGATGCCCATGTTTGAGCCCGTTGCCGTCTGTGTGTGGTGTGCGTGTGTGCGTGTGTGCCTGTGCCAGCCAGCCTGCGTGTCTTCGTGCGTGGGGTTTTTTAACAAGAGGGAGGTGAGTGCAAGGCCAGCTTCCTGACAGGGCAGTTGTAAAACCTTCATAAAACTTTTATCGGCCTTGCCACCCTTCCAGATAAATATTTTTTTGATTTTATGGGCTCGTTTAAGGGCCCTGAGCTTAATCATGGCTTTGTAGCTGCCTTTAAAAAAAATTAAATACGGTTTTGACGAAGGGAGGCCCCTCCCCCAGCTTTGCCCTCCCTGCCCCCCCACCCCACCCCCAAGACCATAAGGATGCCTGACACTCTGAGCTCATAAATTCCTGCCACTCTCAACTCTTGCCCTTTCTCCCTCCATATCCTCAGAGCTGTACTGGGATGAACCTTAAAAAAGAAAGAGAGAGAGGGGAAAAACAACTCTTCCTCTCCTCCCTCCTGCTGTCCCCCAACTCGCTCCGACTCCGCAACCTTATCCTGGAGGGAAATTTGATCCAGCTCATAAGTTGTCCACAAAAGGAAGTGAACCTTGGGGTCTGGATTTAGGTTGTCATCTGCCGCTCCCCAAGAGGCAAGGCCAGGTCTTGTCAGCTGGAGTGGGGTGTGAGATGGGCAGCCCCTCGTACCCCACTGCGGCCCCTCTCTTTTGCCCACTGAGCCGCTGAGCTCAACCTCACCTCCCTCTCTCGGACCCCCAGTGAGTCCTCCCTGGCCCCGACTACCACCCACCCTGCCCTGCAGCACTTCCCTTCTCAGAAGTGTCCTGTGCTGTGTTATCAGTTGGCTACAAGCATGTCTCCCTTGCCAGAATAAAGAACAGCCCACCCACGGCTGCATCCTCACCCAACTCAGGGCCTGGTGCCCGGAGGGGCCCAGTGAGTATCTGTAGTTTGTACTGGGTGAGTGCTGCGTGGTAGATGCCCAGTGGGTGCTGGGATTCGGGTGACATTCATGGAAAGAGTTCTGGTTATTTAGACCTTGCTTTGTGCCAGGCACATTACGTTCATTCACAGCCACCCCGGAAGGCCCGGTACTCTTGTTATCCCCATTTTCCAGACAAGGAGACTGAGGCACAGGGAGGTTGAACCTCTTGCATGCAGCCACACAGCTGATGAGAGACAGGGTTTGAAGCCCAGCACTCTGCTGCAGAGCCTGAACTCTGTCTGGGTCACGGCACTTGATCTCCTGGAGGAGAAAGGGAGCAAGACAGCCATGCCCGCAACCCCTGCCTGGACTGAGGCATGGGACAAACCCTTGCCCAGCAGGCACCCAGCCAGCACTTCGGGGCACCGACTCCACTCCCAGCCTGGAACCAGGTCTTGGGTCCAGGGGTGCTGGTGCATGGAGCAGGGGTGGGGTGCAGGGGCAGGCTCGGACTCGGAAGCTTGTACTGCTGGGTCATGCAAACCCAGATGCCTTCGGGGCTTGAGCAGATAGCATGCAGGAAGAAGCAAGTTGCAGGTGACAGAACCAGCATGAGGGCAGAAAGAGAAAACATTCGGCCTGGGCGATCGGGTAAAGAATGGCTGTGGGCCCCTGGCAGCTGCAGAGCACAGGCTAGCAAAAGGGGCCGTGCAGCCAGCCCCAGCTTGTTGCCGCTGCTTGCCAACACCAGCTAGAAATTCCAAATTGTAGGTCAAATATCCTGATTTGGAAAGTAACTGACTTCAAATTTGGAAGTCGCTACCTCGAATGTTGTAGAAATGCCGCGGAGGCTGGTCCCCCACCCAGGCTGGCTTCTGTGTATCTAGTGAGCCTTAGGCTGGAGGCGCCCGGGGAGGAGACCTTCTCGGAGGCGGTGGCACTGAGTGTTGGAGGTGGAGCGGGAGTCCTCCAGCAGAGGGGCAGGTGGGCTGGGGAACAGTGCTCCCAACAGAAGGAACTGGACTCTGCTTGGGAGGGCACACTCCCAGCTGCCCAGCTGGGTGGGGCTCTGGCAGGTGCTGGGAGAATGTGCCAGACCCCTGAAGTCAAGGGTCAGGGCTGCCAGGGAGGGGCGGGGAGCAGGAGAGCAACAGAGCATCCGGGCCTCAGGGGCCGCATGGTGCAGGGCCAGAATGGGCGAGTTAAGCATCAGGAGGAGCCGTGAAGATGGGAGCACCCTGCAGGGGGATGGGACAGCCCAGGATGGGGGCGGCGAGGGGCAGCTGCAGAGGGTGGTGGAGCTTGCCCTGGGAGTGCAGGCCCACGTTTTTTAAATGTTGGCAACTAATCCACTATTTTTTTTTTACCGTTATAAATCTTAATTTCCTAACAATATAGCTCCAAAACATATGAACCAATACTGATAGGAATACAAGGAAAACTTGATAAATCCACAGTCATAACAAACAAATCAAACTGACAAAAGACATGAGACTCTAATGTCTTTGATTAACACAAGACAATCATCAAACGTGGTTATAGAGAAAAAACTTTGTGCTCAGCAGAAAATACATAGGATTCCCAAATACACATGGCAAAAAATTAACCATTTGTTAGGTCAGAAAGAAAATTCTTAATACTTTCCAAATCAGAAGGTCATATAGGCCATATTTCCTGACGATAATGCAATCAGCATAGAAATCAACAAACGACAAAGGGATTTTGCAAAAGGCGCATCTAATATGATACGTGTATGTTGGCTAATCCACTATTTTTAAAACACATCTAGAAGGACCAGATTGGCAACTGAGGGACATGGGGCAAGGGAGGACTCAAGACTCCAGATGACATAGCTACCTAACTCGGAATGCACAGCAGGCCTATGAGGGAGAAACTGCTATGAGCTCCACTCCAACCTCCCTCCGACGTGCACATGTACGCACACACACACGTGAGTGCATGCACACACTTATGGCCATTGCTGGGTGGGGAGTGGAGGGCACAGGGACCCAGGTTGACCATGGCACCCTGTGGAACCTGCAACTGAGGCTAGAGAGGGAATGGGTCCCAGCCAGGGCATTGAAGCTTCCATTTTCCTCTCTCAGTGGCCATTTCCTGAGCTGCTGCCCGGCCGAGCGCCCCAAGAACTCTCTCGGGGCGCCTCCCCACCATCTGCTGAGGGAGGTAGAGGCGTGCCCCTCACAGAGGAAGCAGCTGAGGGCCCGAGGGGTGCAGAGCTGGCCTGAGGTTACCCCACAATGTACCAACAATGGCCAGACAGGGTCCCAGGCCTCACAGCCAGCCCTGCTGCCTCGGCCCTCCTTGGCAGTCTCCCCTGGGTTTTGTTTGAATATGGGAGGGGCAGTGTAGACAGAATGTTCTCCCATTGTGATCTCTCCAAATCCCACAGGGCTCAGAAACCAGGGACTCAGCCCGGGTGGCTTCTGGCCCAGGGTGAGGGCTGCCCTCCTCCTCAGGGCCGGATTCTTCCGGAACAGCACCACAGCCCACCAGTCTATGACCCATGACAGACCGTAACTCACATGCCTTAGCGCTGGCCCACAAAAGAGAATGCACGGGGTCTGGGAGGGCCCAGCCGTGGGTGCCCTGCTGAAGGGGCAGCTTGTGCTGGCCTCGGGCCACGGGTTGCCCCGGCAGTGCAGGCCAATGTATTTTAAATGTCAGGAACTGACCCCCAATTTCTAAAACACATCTAGAAGCCAAGCCAAATCACATCACAGGGCCAATTTTGACCCCCAGGAGGCCAGGTTCTAACTGTAGAGGTTACAGGACGCTCTTCCACACACACATCAGTGAACCCAGCTGCGCATCAGTCTTGGACGGTAGTGCTGTGTCCACTCGCGTCCCCCATGTGCGGGGCCCATGCTGGCTGTGTCCGTGCAGTGCTGTGCTTCCGGTGAGTTTTCTGCACTGAGGTATTGACCGAGCTCGGAGACCGGGGGAGCCTCATCTGAGGCCCAGCATTCGGGCCCTTTGAGCCCAGCACCCCAGCAGGACAGGCTTGCAGGGAATGGAGGCTGAGGAAGGGGAGAACACAGGGATTGAGGGGGCAGCATTTCCCCAAGTGTGCTACTTTGGTCTCCTCAGGGGTGTCCGATACAGCTCTAGGGGGACACGAGTAAACATAAAGGGTGCCTCATTTGTGGCAAGGGATACTGGCTGTCCGCTTACGGAAGCGTGCAAGGTTTTTAAATTGAACTGAGTTGACTGAAAGTGCTGTTTAGTAAATAGTAGAAGTGGGTATGGCAGAAACAGTGATGGTGAGAAGAAAGTTGAGAAATCCTAGGCTCTGGCCTCCAAAATTTTGATGGGTGAAGTGGGACCCATGTGGGGGTCTTTGGGGGGCAGGGGAAACACAAATCAGTGAGGAAAGGAAAGGTCAGAGCCTGGCAACCTGAAGGCCATGTGTACCCTGCAAACGTATTGAACGATCAGGACTTTAACATAAACATCCTGATTCACCGTTTCCCTTGAAAGTCCAGCCCATCTGGCTGTGCTGGCCGTCAGCAAATGTGATTACGTATACATCTCTTGCTCCCACAGCCCCAGCCAGCCTGCCTCTCCCTGCCCTGTGGGCCGCTGCCCGGGACCCCCTGACATCGGCTGAGCTGGTGCAGGTGGCCCCATGACTGACTTACCTAGCGGGGCAGGCAGGCTGGGAAGGGCCCTGAACGCTGGGCTCAGGGCCCCAAGCCCCAGGCCCTCTCTCAGATGACAGTCAGCAGCTGTCAGTGGGTCCCAGTCCCCGGCCCCTGCACCCCACAGCCGGCCTGTGGCTCCTGGAGGCTGAAGCTTACACTGACTCTGTAACAGGCCTGAGCCCAGGGCCAAAGAACGTACCGGACAGATGATGTTTCCCATTCCTCAAAAGGAAGTCAAGGCCCAGGAGGCTGGCAGGGGGCATACCAAGGGGTATGGGGGCCTGCCTTGAGGAATCCCACAGGGCCTGTCACCCTTGTCTTCCTCATGCCCCCTCACCCACGCCTGGGCAGGCCCGAGGGCTCTGGGGCTGGTTGGGTCCTGGATCTGGTTCGGCTTGGGAAGAGGCGGCGGTTCTGTTCCCACTCACGCCAGGCCCCTCTTCCAAATGCCACTCTTTATCCTTCTCCCTTTGGGAAACATGTCTGCGTGTCCTGGCAAGTCTCATTGCTCTGGCTATTTTTTTCAGGGGAGGAGGGAAGTAAAAATCCTCTTCAAAGAGACTGGCCAGGAGGGGCTGTGCCATCTGACCCATACCTACATCGTCTCCACCACCGAGAACCCAGCCACCGGGGGGACCTGAAGCAGAGGGTCTCCAGCTGCTTCTGGCTCGCCACTGCCAACGTGGGAGAGAGGGGCCGTTGGGCAGGAGAAAGGCAGGCGTGGGGCCTGGTCTACTCCCGCTTCCCACCAGACTCTGTTTCCTGCTGAGCCCCCGCCTGAGAGGAAGGGGTTAACCCTGTCCATGACCCCGTGGGGTGAGGACCACTGGTCCCTTTCCACGGAAGTGGGCAATGGAGGGTCTGAGCCTCAGGGCTGGAGAAAGGCAGGGCTGGGATCCAACCACATGCCCCCCAAGCCCAGCCCAGGGCGGCTTCCCTCATGGTTCCCATGTCGGCTTGCACGGTACATCCAAGCAGCACTGAGCACCATCGTCTTAACCGCCAAGAGGGCGCCACCTCCTCTCACCCCCCACAAACACATACGTAGACACGAAGCCCTGAAGCAGCTACATGGGGCTGCGTTCTTACACTCGCATCCATCGCAGCCACCGCTGGCCCAGGGCTATAGCAAGCACGGAAGGCTTCTCGGGAGAGGCAGCGGGTCTCAGGCCAGCCTTTTATAGATGGGGCTGAGGGGAGGCCGTGGGGGTACAGTCTGGGTGAGAGGCTAGAGGAGGGTGCATCTCGGATCAAGCGGAGCAGTGGGGAGTGGGCAGGTCTGGGAGGAGGCTCTGGCTCAGCCCACATGGTCAAAGGAGTCACCAGGGTGGTTTCCCCAGAGCCCAGGTGCCCCCCAAAACTGCACAGAGGTGACTGAGGGTGGACACTCCCCAACTCTCTCCACCCATCCCCTGTTATGCTTAGCACCAAAAATAGCCCACCCAGGGGTCCCTGGAGGGTAATGAGCCATAAATAGGGCTTGCCTTCCACCACCACTGTGCTTCTGGGGGCCTCTCAGAGCCCCTCCCAAGGTCTCCGTGGGGCCCAGGCTCGCTCAGCCTCTGCCTGGCCTCCATCAGCTTGGCCCCAAGCCAGCCCCCAGGCAAAGCTTTGGCATTCCAGGTGGGCTTCTGTGGCAGCCCCCACCAGGCCTCACACCCTCCAGCTTTCCCAGCTCCTGCTGCCGCTGCCAGAATCCACCCCCCTCCCCATGGGATGGTCACTCCACTCCCTCTGAGGTGTGTAGGGGGTGCCCCATGGGGGCCCCTTGATGACAACTGCTGGAGACACTTCTGACTGAGCAGCTCACTGCAGGGGACTATTGTCCCCAAATAGGAACCTAGGAGAGAACACTGCTGACCCCTGCCTTCCACAGCTCTCTCTCCTATCTATAATTGCACTTATTTACTCACTCGTTCATTCAGAATCCCGCAAGACCAGCGCTGTCATCCCCAGCGTGACTTCTCATGGCTCAAAGACTCCAGGGCTTCCAGGCTGTAGATCCTTGCCTGTCTCCTTGCACACTACACACTCCTTCCACTCGGATTTAACTCCCTTCCTCAGAAGCCCCAACTTCTTCCCACCATAGGGCCTTTGCAACACACTGTTCCCTCGCCATTAGCCTCCTCCGTGGGCCTTGTCCATGAGCCTCCTGCAGTGGGACTCTAGTTTGGGCCTCCACCACGGGTGTCCTCCATGGGCCTCCTCCATGGTACTCCAGCACTTACTGAGCCAGCCCATTTCAGGGCTTTCCTTGGTGCTGTCTCTTCAGCACAGGTCTGTCTTTGCCTGTGAGCCTCCAGAGGACAGGACCCAGTCTGACTCGTCACAGGGTCCCCAGTGGCCAGGCTGTGGTCATTGCCCATTAGATGGGGTTCCTGTGGTCCCCCACAGACTGGCTCAGGGTTTGCTTGGCTCCCACCAATTCATGAGTCTGCACGACAGTGCCTGACAGTGACCCAACCCCCAGTGTGCTCCCCTGACAGGTGAGGGTGGGGGCCCTGTGGCATCTGTCACGTGTGGTGTCCCCCAGGCAGGCTGTATGTCCCCGCCCTGTTGCCCCCTTCCCCACTCCCCCCTGCCCTGGCTCGTGGTCCTGTAACAGGCCAGCCTGGCCCTGGGCTCTCCTCCTCGGAGGGCTGGCGTGGCACACATGGAGAGGCCCAGGCTTGCCGTTTGCTAGGCTCCATGCCCTCTCCGCATGTTCTCTCTGCCACTCAGCCCAGAAGGGGAAAAACAGAAGGTAGTCATCCCTTTTGCTTTTCCAATTCAAAACAGAGGATCCCCAGCGATGCTGGTGTGCTGTCCCAACCTTCCGGAACCTTCTCCAGGCTGCCTGACACCCCTGAGGGACTGCCTTGCTCAGGATTCACCAAACACCTCCTTTGAACCTCATTGGGTGCTAAGTCAGGGGCACACACACAGTGGGGTCCATACCACAGCAGGGGGGTTCCAAGGGGCGGAGAGAGCCCACGAGGGGCTTCAGAGATGGTGCCTTAGCGTAGGTGACGCTGGAGCTGAGACCTAGAGGACCAGTCAGCAGTCAGAGGGTGGGGAAGGCTTTCTGGGCTAGAGGAGCACTCACAGAGGAGGCTGGGGAGAAGGGGACCATGAGGGAGGAGCTGCGCGATCGAGGGAGGTCGTTTTGACCCCCACTTTACAGAGGAAAAGATTGAGCTTGGAGAGGTGAAGGACTTCCTGCTCCCCTGTCACCCTGACAACCAGCGTCTGCTCAAGGACCTCATGGCCCTGTGGAGTTGGAGACACAGAAATGCACCACGTCACCCCTGTGGGCAGGCACTGCGGGGATGCATGAGGGCATTTAGCCTCCCTGTGGGACTTGCCATCTGGTCCTACCTGTCCCCACTCTCAGCCACCTGGCAGGCAAGTGCCATAAGAGGACCAAGCCCAGGGAGGTGGCAGGGCTCATCCTAAGTCACACGGCAGTCGGTGGCAAGGCCCGGCCCCCAGGGAGGGGCCCGCTTGGGCATTTGGGAGCCGCCCCTGACTGTCCTGGTCCCACATTGCTGGCTATGGCTGGCAGCCCAGGTCGCAGGAGCTCCCCTTAGCCCTGCCACTGTGGGCATTGCTGGAAGCCCCAGTTAAGGGAAGATAGGGAGAGTCTTTGGTTTTCATTTGACACAGCAGTTTCACGAGCCTGCCCTGACAAAGGAGCATGGTGGGCCAGACCTCAGGAAAGTAGGGGCATTGGATTAACTCCAAATCTCAGATGTACTGGCATGGTCCGAGCTGAGCCTGTAGTGAGGACGGGGGAAGGCTGGCCTGCCCAGCTCTGTGCAAGGGTTCTTCTTTCGGCATCCTGAGTCGGGCAGTTGTGAAGGCTGTGGACCACCCAGGGGATAGCCACAGGCTGGGCATCCCAACACCTGCCGGCACGTGCAGAGGGCACGTGGGCACTGGGTCAGCATGGCAAGTCAGCCAGGGGCCGGCAGCCTGAGTTCAGAGACCTTTGACCCCAGGGCGACCTGAGAAGGAAGAAATCCCTTTGTCAAGCTTCTCCTCTCTGCCTGCCCATCATCTGACATGAGGCCTCATGTTGACCACTTGGAGTAGGAGTTCTGCCCATTTTACAGAAGAGAACACATTGGTGACCTCACTGGCTTGCAAGAGGGCACCCAGCAAGCCTGGGGGAGTGTCTGGGCCCGCTGTATCCAACTTCCCCCCCCAGAGTGGGTGGCGAGCACAAGCTGCCAAGTAGGATTTGGGTCCTGGAGGCAGGGAAGCCGGGTATAATGGGGACACTGTCCTCCACGTAACTGTGCTGTAAAATATGTCACTGGCCCTAGAATTTATTTCTTCCTATCATCTTACATATCCACATCTGTGAAGGTGATTTGCTTCTCGACAAGGTAGTCAGGCTTTCCTGCCTCCTCCTTGACAACTCGAGGTCACGATTAAAAGGATTCTCTCTGGGGCTTAGAGGGGACATTTAATGTAGGAGCCTAAAGGGACGGGCTGTAAAGGAGCTGGACGGACCCTCCCAGGCCCCCAGATGCAGGCTTTGCGGCTGCTTGTTTTCCTCTGTTCCTCATCCGTCCATCCTTCACTCACCTTTAGTTGGCATTTATTCTCTAGAGGAGGTAGCATTCTCTCAGGTCTGTAAGAGAGGTGGGTGTAAGAAGTGGAGGAGAGGGAGGGGAAGGATGCAGGTAAAGGGCCCCAAGGCAGGGGAGGGGGCAAGGGGGGTGATGGGTGCCGCTGGAGCTGGAGATGTGGCATGCGACGGGGGCCTGGGTGTGCACCCGCGCAGCTTCCACTCGACCCTGTTAGTAACTGGGGAAGCAAATGGTAGGCTCAGCCAGGGAGGACCTCTGGCCCATCTCTCCTTTTTCACCATGTGTTGGGAGATAGAGGTTGTCCGGATTATGGCTGCTTGAGAAGGTGGTGTGACATGCTGGGTGCAAATTTGGGGTTCAGCATCTGGCAGAGGGAGGCCCTCCTGCTGTTCTCTGTAAGGTGGCATGTTGGAGAGGGACATCCTTGGGGTCTGGAGAGGCGCAGACCTGACACCTATCGGCCAGCCATTGCCCACCAGCAGCCTACAGCAGTTTCCGCACTGTCCTCCCACTGCCCTTCCTGCTTCTGCCTTGTCACCCCGCAGCCACAGGGGCTCTTCCAACATGTGTCAGCTCTGTCTGCCCTCTAAGACTTCCAAAGGCCCATGCATTCCTCACCACCCCTCGGCGTGCCCCACACTTTCCCTCAGGCTCTCACCTCAGTACTCCTGTGTCTGGAACATTCTCCCTCACCCTCTTCCTTCACCCCAGTCTCTATCCAGTGCCAGCTCCCCCACAAGGCCTACAAAGTAGCAACCCCTCCCCAAAGCACCAGCCACCATCTGACATGCTGCACACCGATGGGTTTGCCACGGCCCTCCTCCCATCAGAAGGAAAGCTCTCCAAGGGCAGGGGTCTCTGTCTCTGGTCATCTGTGTCCCTGGCACCCAGTGCAGGGCCTGCCCCAATGGAACAGTGACCTTGGGCAAGACACTGAACTTCTCAGAGCCACTGTTCCTTCATCTCTAAAAGCAGTGGCTGACTCGTTGCCTCTCAAAAGCCAGACATGGAATCATCTTCAACCCCAAGATGTGGAGATTCTATCCTGATACCAACCTCCCATTTGTCTTCCCAAGAGGCATAAGAGGGCCCCATTGCTCCTGGGCTGCAAGAGCCTCCCCAGATGATCCCCCTCCCCATTAAAAAAAAAAAAGTATTTCTAATCTCAAGATGCTCAGCCACATGCTGGGCCCAATGATGGAAATGGAGAGCCCAGTCTGGGGATGGCGGCAGGAAAGATGTCACCTTAATTGTTGCTACCAACTGCTTTGCCAGGCCTGGTGAGGCTGTCATGGGAACCCGAGACCTGCGAGGATGGAAGGAATCCATTCATAGAGGGAGCATTTTTGGAAAACCCACCAAGCTCCCAGTTCTCCAGTGGTCTCTAGGCTGGACACGGCAGGCCCCAGTTCTTACTCTCTATCACGGCACCCTTTCGGGTTGCCTTCCTATGTTTAGCCGTCAGATATTCTCTTATGCATCAGGGTGCTTCTTTCCCTGTGCCCCGTGGGTCTCTGACTGGACTTTCCACCCCATCGGAGCTGGGCCCTTATCTGGCCTGCTTGCTGGGCAGTGCCCAGTCCAAGGCATCTGGCAGTGGTACCACGCAATCAGTGTTGACAGAGGGAAGCGCAGGGCACTGGGGAGCCTGCGGGAGGGCCCGCTGGACCCAGGAGGGTGGGGAGAGTCCAGGCATGTGTCCCCTGTTGGTTCCAGAATGAGCAGAGGCACTGAGTGCCCCCCACTGGATATGCCTCTTCGGGTCTCCACACTGCCTCCATACCTGATCTGTAGGGGTGGTGATGTGCATTCTTGGGCTGAGACAAGTGAGAACCCATGGGTGCCATGTGCAACTCTGAGCCTCTGCTTCTCATAGGGAACAGGGCCCCTGTTCGGGTCTTGCTTATTGGGGTGTCAATGGCCAAGATCCCCACCCTCAGAGCATGTGCCTGGATGGGGGCCATGTTTGTACTCGCAGGATCTCCACCCAGGAAGCCGGGGTTAGATCCCCTTGTCAGGATAAGGGAGTCTCAGGTTCCTCCACTCATGTGTGACAGACCCACCCTAGACCTGTCACCCCATTGCCTGAACGACAGTGGGGGTTTCAGGTCCCGGAGTCTCGTGTTCTGCTGCCCCCGACCCAAGGGTTGTCAGGCGGGGCTGAGGGTGGCCCCCATCCATGCCCCCTGCCTTGGGGCTGCCCAATCCCGGGCTTGGACAGCGGGGACCACCAAGTGCCCAGACTACCCTCTGCCATCCCTAGAGGCTCCAGGAGCCCACCCTGCAGCTGTCACCCAGTCCCAGGCCCCTGACCAGCACTGGGTGGTTAACAGGAGGCAGCCCTCTCTCTTACTGTAGTCCCAGGCCGTTGTGTCCACCAACTCCCACTCTGCACCCCCACCCCCACCCCGACTGCAGTTTCTGCAGCTTAGAAATGGGCACATCACACCCCATGACTTGCTGGCAAATGGAGGGGGCCAGGGGACCGTGGCTGTCTGTGTGGTCCCAGCCCCATCTGCACCAGGGGGCCTGAGCTCACCGTGTACTGCTGTCAGGGACTCTGGGCTTCAGGACGGTGTGGGGTGACATGTCAGAGCAGGAGAGCTACATCCAGCCCTCCCCTGGGGCCTCTGCCCGTGGTTGCCATCCCCTGTCCTCCCGTCCTTGGTCTGTCCCGGTCCTCAGAGGGCAAGGAGCTCCTGCCCCTCAAGGCACAGGCTCGTCCCAGCCGGCTGCTCTCACGCCCACAAAGGACCGTGCAGGTGACAGACTATCCACGTGAACAGAAAACCCATGACAGCATAGTCCTCAGCAACCAGTAACACAGGGTCTGGCATTTGAGGAGCTCCACAAACTTTATTAAAAACTCAAAGAGGAGGAAGGCGTTATTTCCTGGGCAGTGGGGAAGGACAGGGCTCCTTACCAATCCCCTCCAAAGCCCAGCTCTCACTTGAGGCCTGATGGGCTTCAGCCCTCCACCTCTCCAAGCGCTTTCCGTCGGTTCTGTCTCCCGCTGGGAGGGCAGGAGGCTATTTGGGTGCTGATCCCACCAGAAGTGGCAGGGCCAGGCTCGGGCGAGGGCCGTGACTACAGCTGATCCTTTGGCACAGGCTGGCAAGTGCCAGACGTGGGTGTTGCCCCCACTTTCCCCCTGGTTCAGAAACACACCCTAACGCAAAGTTGGTTCGTGGGTGCTTGCCTCTCCCACTGGGTGGACCCTAGGCTGGTGTGGGCCGAGGACACCGGCTAGAGGTGTGTTGGCAGGCCCATCCCCCTACCTGGCCCAGTGGCTCGGTGCCACCCTCTCCAGACTTCAGTCCCCAGATGACAAATAAGCCCACCAGGCCACGTGGGAGGGCTCAGAGCCCTTTGGCCGCAAAAGAAATTCCAGGTGTCGGTGAAATCCTGTCCAGGGCAGAGCCACAGACCATTTTGGGAAAAGGCGAAGAGCACTTGCGAGGCAGGCTCTGCCAAGTTGGGGCTCACAGGAGCTAAACTCAGCACACGTGGGCAGGGTCACCTAGTCCACTGGCAGCTGGCTGGCTAGCACCAAGGAAGTTGGGGGGGTTTGCTCTGGACCCACCTGAGGCCCCCAGAGAGCCCCAGCATTGGTGGCTGTGGACTTAGGCACAGAGAGGCAGTTGTCAGGCCCTGGGGACACCCACAGTCACGTGGGCTTGCAGGCTGTACTGGAGGGAGGGCTGGGGGACAACAGTCCAGGCTCAGGGGACAGGGGGTGTCTGTGGAGTGGGGGGCCAGCATTTACACATCTGCTGCAGCCCCACACCTGAGCTAGCCAGGCCACACACACCCATCAGCCTCCGAGCACAAACCCAGGGGCACTGGCACCCCGATCCCATCAGCCTGTGTGCTGGGTGGGGGGCAGCCCTGCCCTGGCTCTGGGTGCCACTTTGCAAGGCAAGGGGTCTCAGCTTCGCTTGTCTGCCACTTTCAAACTGAGAGCCGAGGTCAGGACCACCCATGCAGGGTGCCTCCCTCACCCGTCCCACCCCTGCCCTTTTCCTGTCAGCCAGTGAGGAC